>CM023624.1:13983449-14135949 GCA_013358685.1 Antennarius maculatus
ATATATTAATTTCAATTCTGCTACAAATTGTAACAGCAAAATCTCCCTCTAAGTGTGTAAATATTGTGACATTGTGAGACAATATGTGTCAAAGAACAGCTTATATGTGTTTAAGCTGTACGTTTGTGGATGTGGTTGGAATCCACTCTCACTCCGGTACACTGCCATGTTTGGTCAAACAGTTTCCACGCTCCTCCCACAGCCTCCCAGTTACTCACTGGAGAGCCTCAGTGGCCTCAGTCACTAATAAGGAATAGCTTTGAGACCTGACTGCTAATGAATACCCAGCTTCAGCACCAACAGTGTGAATAACTGATTACACTTCAGCCAAGCCTGACAACAGGAACTTGGCTGACTGGAAGAGATATAAAAAGAAGGAAGGACTGGCTTTCCTTTTCTCCACACAAAATGGTGAACACTATAGTTCTAATATTGGCAGGGCAGTGCTGTTACTAAGCAACACAAAGGATTAGGCCACTGGGGAAGTTCACAAGACACCAACAAATCTAGTGAAAAAGTGACATTTTTGTCGTAACCTATACCAGAATGTAAAGTCATTTTCCTGAATGGAGGGGCAGAAGACATAAAGCACCTATACAAATTAAAACGTGAACAAAGGGCTCAGTGTGTTGTCCAGTCACATCGCTCAGCCCTTGACCTGCTGTGTGGTTACGTAATTGTGTTCAGATCAGGTCAGTGTCGCCACAAGTTGTTTGGTGGGTGAGAAATACACAAAGACAGCATGAAAGCTGAAAGTTGAAGAGTATCCAAGAAAATCTGTTGTCATGTTTCTTCCTAAGCTCTGGTGTTTTTATGAAAGCTTATAGTGCAGGACTGACATTGTCTCATGTAGAATGAGTAAAGAAGGCAAGGCAAACACAATGTCCCCTGACATTGACATTCAGCTCCTTTCATGCATGCCACAGCCTCATTGGTCAGCCCTGGAGCCAACCTAGTTTCTTTCTGTGTAGGTATGCATGTCTATTTGTGCAATAATTGGGAACTTCAATTCTATCACGATCCCACAGAGATCAGTTCATTTCTGTTAAATAGCTGGTATATAAGTGACAGTGAAAACTGCTGATTGTCAGTGACAGGGAAGAACCCACTCTGACCTGACATCGGTCTTTTCACAGAACACTTTGTCACAGTTATAAATAGTAAAAAGATAGCTGAATTCCATTTAGCAGTACTATAACCTTCTCAGAAATGATCACACAATTATTATTCTTCAGTTAAAATGACCTTGAAATAATCAAACATACTTTTTTGTTGGAACAAAGAATTCATTACAGATTCAAAAATATTATGTTTGCACAAAAAACGAGGCCTCTGATTTATTTTAAATAAATACTTGTTAGTTTTCAAACTTCAGTGCATCTTCATTGCACTACATTATAGTTTAAAATAGTTTTATGTGTTTATTTAATCAGGAAGGAAGTCTTACAGAGATCATTGTACTTGTTTGCAAGAGACTCAAGTTCAAGCCATACTGTATACAATAATCAACAATAACACACACACATGCACACACACACATCTTTAACACTTTAGTTATAACAGTTACATGTATTGGCAATAGCTGAAGACTCTTAAGGTTGTTTAGCTGAAGGGGAAGATGTGCTGAGCAGCGAGGTGCTAACTATATTTCTGGAATCCAGAATTTGCCAGAACAGTTCTGTGTGAACATTTAAAGCCAGTCTCTCCTGTGATTTAGAGTTATTATAATAAAACTCTGAATTCTTCCAAATAGGTTGATATCTTATCGGTGGGGGTTGCTATGACACTTATTATGTGTAATAACTTGTGCTAGTATTGACATAGCCTTGCACATTATTACAATACAAATAGGTGTGGTACTGTAGTACCTCCTACTAATAGTGGCTGTTTGAGCACAACTTTAAATTGCATGCAAATCTTTTATTCTGCGACAGTGGAGTGTGCAGTGTTACGTCACTGTACTGTAGAGCGTCTGCACTGGAACTGAAAGCCCTGCCGGGGGTCACGTGACCAGGATTTCCTCCTCGGTACGGTTCGACTGAGGTATGCCGCCCATCACGTACACAGGATGCACAGGCATCTTCCCACGCGTGACCCCTCTGATTCCACAGGGTCACCGGTGTCACCTCACTAAAAATGGCCACATTCAGGAACGCTGTTCTCCAGCGGCTGTCCTGCTCCAGTCAACTCACTGGTTACAGCATTACAATCCGCAATGCAGTGGCCTGCACTTTAATGGCTATCACCGCTTCATTCATGTCTAATAACCGGTGATATAACGAGGTAGTAGTAACAACAACTGTTTGTTTATGATAAATTCTGCTGAATGTATGCAAACACGAAGACGCACCTCGACCCTGACAGTTCTGTAACGTGGTTTTATCAGTTTGATAATGTCCTGCGTGACGACCCTGTCACCAACCGTGTGACGCGGTGATGCTGTTAGCGGGTTAGCAGAATATACTGTACTAGCATGCTAACTTCCAGAGTGGATGCTCACATCCCTCCTTCCTTGTTATATAATGAAGCTCCGGCGCAAGGTTTAAACAGTAGTGAGAACTTATTCCCCTAACGGTCGAGCATCACATTGAGGCCATGTATTCCCTGCGTCTGCCGGGACCGTGGAGCACATCTGTGAGACTGACAGTTTACCTTGAGCATCCCCTCCGCTCGTCAGCACTGCGATAGCTTTCCCTGCTCCCGACAGGTTCTCAAAGAATATTTTCTTGCCGTCAGGCTGCGACATCTTCACAGCAGTTCTGTGTCTGTACCGCTCCTTCAATATAAAACAATACAACCAACAATGAACAGTACAAAAATGTGCAAAAACAACGAAGGGCAAACGCCGTTCGCCCGGTCCGTCAATGAATGCCCGCTATGATCTCCTTCTCCCTGTTCCGTGTCTGGTCATCGACTTGCATCGAGTGGTGAGGAGGATTGACGTAGCCGTGAACCAATCAGATCTCATTACAAGAAGTGTCCTGAGATTTTGAACCAATGAAAAGAAACACCTATGAAATGTAGGCGGGGTCAAAAATAGGACGTCAACGTGAATCGGTGTTAGATGTCCAGCTGTACAATTTACTAAAATTTAAATTATATTTTTTTTTAATCGTCGTGTAAAGTGTATTTTCTGACAGTTATAAATCACCTAAACCTATTCAAAACTGTCTCTGGAACAAGCTGACGTAGCCTGTCTGTCTGGGAGACGACGTGCAGTGATCGTATTACACTACTTATTAACTCATTTGTGATGGAGGAAATGTGCCCTGTCCTACTGCACTTAACCCTTGGGAAGTGTTTGGGCCCAAAAGCGACTTTTTTGTTGCTTTTATGTGTTTCTCTCCCAATAAAACAGTCAGTTAAAAGGCTAAATATATAAAATTTTGCCAGTAATTTTCATCTTTATTTTCTAAATTCCTTAATGTCTGTCATTGGAAGTGTATAGAAAAGCAGATTTTTACTGTGTACACACAATACCTAAAATGGTCAAAAATGGTCCAATTGACCCATTATGACCAGTATATTTTTCATATACTATCAGCATATATATATTTATATATTATATATGTATATGATATATATTACTATATAGAATAATGCTGACATTATAATTAAACATGATTTTCATTGTCTGCACCATGACAATGCCCCCACAATCACCCCACAACCCAAACACAGACCCAATGTCTGTGTTTACACACCTGCAAAGACATGTTTTGCCATACGTGCTACGTATGGCAAAATTGTAATATCTTTAGCTGAAGCATTAAACTGTGCACTAACTTTTATTTTATGATTTTCCCATTGGAAGAAAAACAGGGTTCTAAAGGCAAATTCCATATAAACATATATAGTAATAAAGAATATAATAAAATTTATATCGATGGATAGGTCTGAAGTAATGGAAAAGATCTGATTCATTGAAAGAAAAAAATATTTCTGTATTACATTTTTTTTTACACTTTTATGAGACAACCTTTTTGTGACTCTATTAGGTAATGTGTGTAGCCATTTTAATAGGTCACTGAGGGTTAATTACAATATGAACAGATTATTAGGAGTCCTGAATGAAAGAGCATGCTTGGGTGAAAGATAGCAAGTGAGTATAGTATTAAAGCGATTGAATTGGGCCCTAACATATTCCAGTTTAGATTTCTGGATATGTTCGAATAAACAGGGATTCATCTTCCAAATCGCTTTATCGGCCATAGCGGGTCACGGGGAGCTAGAGCCTATCCCAGCTGTCTTAGGGCTTGAGGCGGGGAAAACTCCGGGCTGGACGCCAGTGCCACACAGAGACAGACAACAATGCGCTCACGTGTACGGGCAATTGGAAACGGCCAATTAACCTGAAGCCCATGTTTTTGGAGGTAAGAGGAATCCGGAGAACCCGGAGAGAACCCACGCAAACACGGGGAGAAAGTGTAAACTCCGCACAGAGCGGGATTCAAACCCGCAACCGCCGTGCTGTGCGGTGACAGCGCTACCCACTGCGTCACCATGCAGCCCCAGACAGATCATGAAATGATTATTCAGAGAGGCCAAAAGAAGGAGGCTCTTATTAGGGATGTGTTTCGTTCACTTTAGGGCTTGCTGAAGCACTACAAAATTTATTAACAGCACCCAAAAATATTTTAAGGTTAATTTTTTAATAAGTATATTTTTAAGATGCCAGAAAAAATCAAAATCATATCCATGACTGAAACGTAGTATTTTAACAACAAAACTACAGCACCCCCTGGGCTTAAGAATGGTTTGATCCACCCGGCCCCTCCCCCTCTCCCAGACTTGGACTATGAGCCGCGAGCCTCACCTGCACAGAGAATAATCCGTTACCTTGCAGAGCAGTGGAGCAGTGACGTGCGGTCAGGGGAGGCAGGTGAGGCCGTGCCTCACCTGCCATCATGAAAGAAAAAAATGTCAAATGGAATAAATAAATTAAATGCTAATATTTATCCAGCGATGTGTATTGTGAACTTATTTTCCATTTAACATCACCAATTTTAGGTTATTTTTTACTCAAAATCGCTGAATTTTCACATTTACCGCTGCATTACGGAGCAGAGACCTGCAGTGAGGCACCAGCCAGCCGATCCTCACCAGGGATTGCGCAATAGCTCAAATAGCTGTGCTGGTGTGCTATATAGTGAGACCGTAACGCTATCTCTCTATATGTGGCCATTAAAATGTTCAAACACGTTTGCTCTATAAACTAAATTCTCGTAATTTAGCTAATGTATATAATGTACAGGGTTCTTGTGTCAACAGCTGCATGTGTGTAACGTCTTTCTTGAGTTGAGCGGTCCTGAAACCGCTGTTAAAAGGTACTGGGTGAGGCACAAACATACCCGGCCCCATCGATAGGGGGCGCTGGTGATCCCAGGGATTCTCAGCCGAAGAATAAGTGAATGCAGGTTACGATCTACATTAAGTCAAGTGCAGCAATTGTTTTTTTTTCCGCTCGCCTATTCATATGGAGGATTAAATATTACAAACTGAAGGAAGATACGGACAATTTCTACAAACAAGTTATTGATGCGTTTGTTCAGAAGGAGCGGCGCATGGACTTCATTTACAAGTAAACCTGAAATGTTAATAGGTAGGTAACAACATTACGTTTTTTAACCAAATATGCTTATTTGTGTGTTACAGTTTGCATGTGTAAATAATTCTGCAATGAGATTTTAACATATCCCACTCACTGTTGCTACTTAAATGGTGAATAAGCTACACTGTAGGTTCATATTTTTGTCATCATGATCACGTGATCATGATGACGTCGGTGCCTCGCCAGCCATGAGCCTTGAGTCGTGTTTAAACCAGGAGGGGGACAAAACGAAAAACGGCCAGGTTCAGGTAAGATTAAATGGTGTGGCTTAATTTTCCACATCAACCAATTACTGCATTTGAATGATGTAAGTGGGATTAATTAGTTTATATCTTTATTAGCTATAAAACACATTGTTTAGTTGTTTGCCTTTTGGTTAAAAAGATAGAGGTGGGGGAGCAGAGAGACACTTAACACGTACACTGGTTGTAAGTTTTTAGAACTTGTTTGCCTCAGCGATTGAATGTGCTAAATGTGTTGTATTTTATAAGATTAATTGTAAAACATAACTTAAGTGCCGGTTTGTTGTAGTTTTCAATGTATATAAAAAAGTGTTATCACACATGCTTGTATGTATTAGTTTATATACATTTATTCAATACAGTAATGTGTAACTTCCACTTACAGAGCCTATAAAGTGAATGTATTGTAATGTGCAGACAGTGTATAGAAGTAGATCCGACACAAATATTAGAGTAAATCTCATTCTCTCTGTAACTTGTATTTCATATTTTGACCAGCCAACCAAGTACTGTGCGCCCTCGTGCATGCACGCATCAACGCTTGCGACTTCACTTCATTGCGGATTTTTGGTAGACAGTCACGTGATACTGTATGTGCATTTTACTGGCTTTACTGGCTGTCAATAAGAGTGTGGGTAAAGGTAATACAGATAGAAGGTGGTTTGATATCATCAGTATGAAAGAGTAGAGTATAACTTTATTTATCCCTTAAGGAAGTTCCATCAGGGAAATTAATTTCTCCGTCTCACACAGCACAGTAAGTACACAAAACACAGAAAAAGCACACAGAAAGCACCAGCACATAGAAAGTAGTACAACACCAAATAGAAAGAGTAATAAATAATCCATCAAGAATATATAAATAGAAAATCATGAATAGGCATAGAAGTATGAGGATGGTCATAAAAGTTAAAATTACCATAAATAATAAGATGAATAGCTTGTCACTCAATTGCGGAATTTATTAATTGCGTGCGGTTCCTGGAATGCATTAACCGCAAAGAACGAGGGCACACTGTATTTGTCTTTTTGACTTAATCTGTCTTTATCAGTCCCATGTGGTAATTTTTTTCTGGTAGCATTTTACATTTAGACCAGTGATAGCAGTGGACTATCAGTGGACTCGCTGCAGGAGGAGAACCATAAGGAGAGACCATGGAACAGAAGAAGGAGAGCGGAAGTCATGATAAAACAGGGGAGAGTAACAATACTGGAAATTCAAAAGTGCATGACACTTTTGGGAAAGTTCAATCCATTCTTGCAGAGGTATGAGCCCCCATCAAACACCACACACCTCTCTTGTAGCAATCAGAATGAGATGATTGGTTGTTATTCACAAGAGACAACTGCAACGATTGTTAGTGAGATGAGAGAATTGAAGATTTGCAGAATTACGGCTGATGAGGCCAGAGATGGAAAACAGAGCAGATGGTACTGTGTGTGAGGTATGTGTGTGAAGGGTGCACTTAAAGGAGAAGTGTGACAGTTTGAAGCTACATCAATAACCGCTGCAGTTGAGAATCAGCTGGAAGAGGACAGAATTGAACATATAAAATGTGTGGCACAGACACAATAGGGCAAGTAGAGAGGTCCAAGCCCATTTTCAAAAGCATCATCCTGAGGCAATGTATGTGCATTGCTGTGCACATGAGTTGAATCTTGTCCTACGTCACAGATATAGAGCTGATTCTGACACAACAGAGATCATCAGCATGCTGGAGAGTGTCCATTCTTTCTTCAGTGTTTCACTTGTGAACAATCATAACATTGTGGACACTCGAGAGAAGGTAGGATTGGATCAAAGTGAAATTGTGCAGTTCTCAAAACTAGAACCAAGGCAGTCACAGACTGCAACATCCTGCAACACCCCTGAATTCAAAATTTTACCTTGACCTTCTTGCATAGGTCAAAGATCAAAGCTAGTGCTCTGACCTATTTTCATTGATCAAAGTACTAGCTTTGATCTATGGTCTTACTCACACGGACCTTCTCCCTCGTCTTTCTATCCTATCCAGTTCCTGAGTGTACAAAAGTTGAAATTTGACCTTGATCTACTGTAGTTTTCTCTGGGTCAAGGTCATCCTTTCCCTTTCATCTCTTGCCACCTGAGTAATGTGCTTTTTGTTTCATCTTTCAATCTGCCATGGTTGCGAAGATATTTGGTGGACATACTAACGGACGGATGAACGAACGGACGAACACATGAACACTGTTTCATTTATAATCGTCACCACTTTGAAGTGGGATGTAAACATGTCACATGTCATGTGAGTTTTTTTCAGTGACTGCAGTGCTTGATAATTTCCCTGCCATTTTAGAGTGCCTCTCCACTATCAACACAGCTGTGGCAGTAGAACTGAAGGTAAAACTCAGTGAAGGTAAATTCTCCTCGATCTATTTTTCTGATTGTTCCCAGGAACTCCTGTTTGTAACAGCAGGTTAGGGTTAGTGTTATTTTTGAGGTAAAACCAGGTGAGAGTCTGGGAGATGTCTTCTGGACAGAGGTGGAAGACAAAGAGACAAAGATGGATTTGTTGTTGAATCAACTTGTTGGGGATAGTGATGTCTGTGGTTCTTCTGAGTCCGAGGAACTCAAAAGGATACTGTAGTTGTTTCCTTGTCTGAACAGAATGATCTCTGATATTTTTCTGGTGTGGATCAGGAGTTGCTCATTTTCAGGCATGCTGTCCAATGTCAGACCACTTCTTGTCTGAGCCTCATTTGTCAGCACTGGCACTGCTTTACCATATTGACCTTAAATCAAACAAAGTTATGGTTGCCAAAAACTTTCTGAAATGCATGAGAGAGGCTTACTAACAGTGTACAGTTTCCTGGATTATGAGATGGTCCCTTCATTGAAAGCTGTTATTCAGGTTTCCTTGACATGATCAGTGAGCGGTCTTTTAGTGCCTTGCGTCGGCTCCATATCTGGCTGAGGAGGACCAGACCTCAGCATCTAGCTGTGACTTCACGTGAGAAAGAGATGCTTGAGGAAGCTGAACACATTAATGGATTTGCCTCCTCTTAAGGTGAAGTAAACGAGTATCTATGCAAAGGTGATATGCATTGTACCTTAGCCAGAGTCACCTCTGTTTAATCATTTTATTCTTATTTTGTATTATTATTTTGTAGATTTCAAGCACTTTTAATGTCGTTTTTATTGATATATTTGTATTATATAGTACATTGAATGTCAATTTCTGTTAATGTGTTTTGTATGTTGTGTATTTGAAATTAAAGTCCAAAAAATAAATCTGCATTTTTGGTGATCACTATAGGGGACTGTTTCATTCCAGAAACACATATATTTACTGTTTGTGTGTATACAGTATGTACAGTATATGTTGAGGAGGTGCTACATCACAATGGAGGATGGTCTTCCTCCACACATTAGGGTTAAGGTATATTTCTTTTATAATGCTAATACACTCTTCTTTTACTGCCTCTTATCATGGAAATAACTTTTATCTGATTTGATGATTCAGTTACAGTTACATTGGTAGAAGGATGATGAAGATGAGCTGCCAGGCAGAAGGCAAAGAGGAAGACCAAAGAGGAGATTTATGGATGTGATTAAAGAGGACATTCACATAGGTGTTGATCGAGAAGGAGACACAGGATAACATTGATGCAGACGTGTGAGACATGAAGAACCTCACTGCTGGACTGTACGATCAATAGTCCAGTATGTAATCGGTTGCTTCCCGTGGGCTTGCACCACATTAGTATTCACTTGAGACTCTGTCTCCATCTAGTGGTAGAAATTCTACTACAACCAGAGAGATCAGCAATTACACCAATACACGTTTCTGTGTAGAACAATGACTCAGTATGTTGTACCCTGTTGTATCCTATTCAAACTATGAGTATTAACAAGTGGACGTATTTCATCTCTTCATCATCAGCATCAATATTATCAACTCAACAATGTTAACACACATTCAATATGCGACTTATTAGATGTGACCTTTTTACTGTTAATTTTTCTTCTGCATCATATGAAAGACCGTTCCCACATTCATCATTGGAGCTGCAATAAATTAGAAAACTTGTAAAATAATATCCTGTTGAACAGATATATGTCTTTGAAGTTTTTCCTCATACCAATATAATTATTACAACAACAGGCTTTTGCTTGGACAGAATTACAGTTGCTTTTTTCAAAATTAGACAGTGAATACACTTTATCATTCATTCAGGATTAAAAAGAAAAAAAATCACATGAATGGATATAAATTGGATCACATGAATGAATTATAGAAAAAAATGACATGAATGGATATAAATTGTACATTGGTTCTTGTGATTTCACAGTATTTAGTGTTGGGCTAGTATACCAAACTTAACTTTTTAATATAGATTTGGTATATATTCCTGCATCATCACTAGAAATCACTTATGGAGGATCATCAGTACTGTATATGTTCATAGAATTTTAAGATTGTTGCAGAATACATGTTCATCAATATGTATTACTATTAATGTGATAAAAATCTGTGATTTAACAAATATGAATCAGATAGATAGATAGACAGACAGACAGATAGATAAATAGAGTATACACTTTATTAATCCCGGAGGAAATTGCACAATCTGCAATCTGAGAAGTACTTATTATGAGACAGAGTCATTGTTGAATCAACAAATATTGTTTGTGCCAATAAATAAGAGACTTTTGCATTTTATGTTTTTAAGCATCCATAAGATCTACTTGCTTCTTTTGGTATTTGTTTTTCTTTTTTGTCTCTTTTTTCCGGAGGAGAGATTTCCTTCTTTTACATTCACAGGCCTCCTTCCCCTCAGGCATTAACAGCAGTCTGAAGTCCTCAACTCTGCAGGGGTTCCTCACAGTGTGGCTTTGGATGGAAACGGCAGCAAGGTCGATGACAGTTGGAAACTGGAGTAGAATCTCTTCGTTTTATGTTTGATCTGTGCTCATCAGTCGTTGCCTGAAGGCTTTCATTGCGCATTTTATGAAATCCCTGCATGTCATAAATTTTGTTAGCTTCTATCCTTGTGACAAATGTGACTTAAACAGCATGTGTGCAATGTTTTAGCATCATTACTGCAGCATCAGATGGTTGTTATCCAATGTAAGTTAAGTGACAGAATGTCTCAGCCTCCAATTGAGCTAAACATTCAGAAAAGCATGAAGAAGACCAGCTTTATCTTTAGTACAGAAATCCAAAGAGTGCTCTATTGACTGGTGAGGAGTCTCGACTCTACAATAAACAGACCTGTGTCTGAATCACACAGAAAATAGACTTTTTTTCTCTGCTTCTTCAGGGTTTATACAATCTATTGTTGAGATTTGATGACTACGATCACCTCATCTTGAAGAAGATGAATAAATCCACTGGTGTGTTTGTCTTAGGAACCCACAAACACACAGACCCCACTGTGGTGGTGCCCTGTCCTGCTGGATATTCAACTAAAAGGTCAAAGTGAATTTTTGCAGTAATGGCCCTACGATTCCATTGCACATGGTCCCACGCCACGCATTCACCTTTAGACTGCCTTGGTGAGGTTTCCTAATCACATGGTGGGGGGGGGGGGGGGGTGTTATCTCATTATTCTCACATTTTCAGTTTTCCTGAAACATGAAACATTGCTTCGTTACCAAAACAAACCGAGGAACGTTTCACCCTCAGAAATTTTTTACATCATGTTAACTGTAAACTCTTATCATCTTGGTTCATCATTTAGCTCTGTGCCTGTAGAGTTGCATTTTGTAAGTGTACAGTGGGAACATCTAGTGCAGGTGAACTGATGAACGCGGTACCTCTGACTGTTTAGCGGCGCTACGGATGGAGTTGGCTGGACAACGACCAAAGATCTCCCTCAAATTTTCCTGCTTGTCCACTCCTCTCTTTTTCCAACACCGTCCCTGTCTCCATAAAGGTTGTGTGCCACACATGAACTTACAGATATGTTGGATTTCTGTCATACATAGTTCTGTGGTTTCGCTCAGTCTGCGTATCTGATTTTGTGTCAATAAACCACGATGCATAATGTGCCCTCTGTTGAGGGGTAGCCATTTTAAAAGGGGGGGTTATTTACCATTATATCATCAACAGGGCTCAAATCTTAGATTTCAGCAACGCAATTTTCTTATCTTGTAAATATAGTCTATGGGGAGAGCTTCTCTCGGGTTAGGCTCTTGGGCCACTGGTCCAGTTGTCTAGCTCGTAGCCTGTCCATCTATTATTTTGAGCACCTTTTATAGGCGTCTAAAACTGTCTGGTTGATGCACACCGTTAGCTTCATTTTAGAAGCTCGTAATAAAACGGAATGCTTGAATAAACTGTGTTTAACAGAAATAAATGTACTCATGTCTGCTGATGTGGTGGAGGCGAGATTACATTGTGTTGAGAGGCTGCCGGGAACAAAGGCTGTACCTGTGACATCTGACATTAATGCTGTGTTTGCCTGTGGGAAAAGCTCTTCAGGCCTGACAGGATGGGTTTTAAAAGTCTGTGCAGTTCAGCATCCATTCACCGAAAGTCAGTCGTGTCAGGAGGGATAAAAGAAGCAAAGAGCAAGGAAAAAAGAGACCTTGATTGTTCTATTAAGTTGTTGCTCTAAACTCTTCCACCTATATGCAGTGGAAGTCCTTTTCCTCTCCACTGTTGTTGCTAAGCAGCAGTTCCTGAGGATTTTGTGCTCTACTCTTCTCAGTGGGTTTTTCCTGAGGTTATATGAAAACATAGTTTCTGTTAGAAATGCTGTTTTAGGTAAATTTAATAGGAGTGTTAACTTTATGTCATTTTTTTTTTCCTATATGGATGGATTCAGATCACCGTATCAATCATAGCAAATAGAACGCTTTCATGAATTATTTTTGTATTCAAGTGAAGTATAAAGATTGAAACACTGCAATAATTAACAGAAACAGCATTGGCATGTTTACAGATAACTCTCACATTATTCAGTGTAATATCAGTACAAAAATATGCTGTATTTAGACAAATGTGTCTTGTCGAGCACAATGGACAGCTGATAATGAGTTTGGAATTTATAAACTCCATGATATGAAAGTTGAAATAATAATTTCAAAGTAACTGGTAATAAGCTGGTCAGTATTTTTCTGCTGATGTTCATCTTTAAAACAGCCATCCTTTTTTTAAATTTCAAAGTAATGATGAACTCATTATTCCGTTATGAAGGGTGTTCCTAATAGGATGGTAATGCCTTCATGAAGCAGTGATGAATTAATTGAAATCCAACATCATTAATAGGTCAATAAAATAAGAGGACTATAATTTCGGTGAACCGTGTTGTGGACAACTGTGTTATTCGTCCCAAGTGTGTGTGAGTGTTAAAAAGGCCACTGTCGTCTCCAATCATTCAACATGCACTGAGCAAACAACATAATCACAGAAAATGACGACTTCTTTTCATTCATTTTGTTCTTCCGTGTCTCTCCTTCTTTCCAGCACAGCAATATCAACAACATTTGACTGGGAATGTCACTTCCTGCTGGCTTGTCCGCTCACGCCACGTTAATTCAGTATTAAACATGAATAAAGATGACCCTGTTTTCTTCTTATTTGCTTGTGTTATCTCGTCTGTCATGTGAGGTGGAAACAAAATTGTCATCAGCCTGCCACACAATTGGAACATGACCAAGAAGGCAAAGCATTGCAAAGGTAACATAAACCACATGAAACAAACTAAAGATGTAATATAAGTGAAGATTCAATCACTGCATTTATTTAATTCTTGCCCTTTATTTTTTAAAGGATCAGATTTTGTTGGACACAGATAAAATCAATCATTTCAATCGGAATGCTTCACATTTCAGCACCCTGGTGGTTGGTTGTCCTGGGTTACACAGCCAAGATGGAGAATGGGGGGTGCAATGTGCAATGTTTCATACCTGTGTGAATGCAGAGGTGCATTGAGGTAAGTGCTAATAACACCACTAGCACTGCTGTGAAAAAGTTAACAAGCTGATTCATCACAGGAACTGAAAGTGTTCACATGTTGGTATGCTAACACTGGGTAATAAGCACTGAAAATAACTGAAGTCATTCGGCCTTGTTCCCAGCTCATCACTTACACATGAATTATCACACCTTTCGTGTTTCTCAACAAGAAACAGGAGGTACCATCATGCATCTGGATGAGACGCACTTGGCCATAATGAACCATTATTGTACTGAACATTAATATATTTTGTCAGCAATAAGTGAAACCTCAGTCGGACCATACCGGTTCCCTTTCCTCCCAGAGGAGGTTGGTGATGACATCATCTCACATCTCAGTTGATGTCTGCCCCCCCCCTGAGGATGACCTCATTCTCCATCAGATTACATTTTACTCTTCAAACTTGGTCCCTTATTGCATTGCCATTTGTGTCCCAGAGGAAATCTGGTCCCAATCTGAGCAAGTCTGTTCAACATAGACTCACATTGATTGTTTGTTATTGGCTGGAGGCTGTCATGGTGATAGGCTGTTTTTTTACAATGAGGTTTGGGGGAGGATGAGATGTCAATTATTATCCATTCCAGGAGCACAACATCAACATAAAATTTTCAAACTGCTCATCATCACCATGCAAAAGTAATCATGTTAAGTTACTGTGGTTGGTGGACAAAAAAAAATCAATTATGCACTGGCAATTTGAGTTTCAAACTGAAAATTCTTGTGTTTTTCTTTAATTAATTAATTAATTTATTTATTCATTTATTTATTTTTTTATCTATCTAATTATTTATAAACTATTCAAATTATGGCAACTTTTTGCGTTTTAAATAACTACTAACTTGGGATTATGTTGAACACTTGTGACGGTTGGTTCAGCTTAGGGTTGTAGTCAACATCTGTGGAATGAACAAAACTATATAATTTACACTTAACAGTAATGATGGGCTTCAGATGTAAGTCATGTTTTAACACAAATCAAAAATGCATGCTGTACTACTTTTCTTTCTTAATGTGTACGTTCATATTTGTTCTGGTAATTATTCACTTCTCATTGATTCCGATACATATGAGTATTTCAAGTATAATTTACTGGTTCCTAATGAAATCATACTATATTAAGGCACTATAAGCATTCCCTGTAAGACTTGCACTCCCTTGCTTTTGTTCGTTTGCCCTAAAGTGTTCAGTTGAAACGGTTTGTGTCTCTCAACCTCATTTAGAGAGCGTGGTTTATTTATAGATTATCTTCTATTGCTGATATTAAAGTTGGATTGCAGACACTGTGAGGTAATGTTGTGTAAAAAGAAGAGATCCATGAACAATACCCTCCATCAATAGAATATTATTTTGTGTCTGTTGCGCACGTCGTTGAGATGCATCGTTTAGGCTGATGCATGAGGTTCATTAAAATATTGTACTGTGGGATGCCTAATGGCAAACTGCAATTTCATCTCATTTGAAATGCAGGGAGCATACTGCACATATGTATTTAACAACGGGATTATTGAATATAATCACTACTTCACATTTGAGGTCTTTTTTCTCTTTACCAGGCAGATTAAATTGACAGTATTGTCATTGACAGGCCCAAAATATAACCAAGGGTTAATAGAGGTTGTATTTGGTACCTGGAATGTATTTTTTCAGCAGCAAATAACAGGAAAAGAAAAAAAGATGAGAAAAGTAGCAAGAAGAACACAAAGAGAAGGTTTATAATGCAAGGTAACAGCAAAAAGGTTGTGAACTGATTTCTTTTTCTAGTCTGATTGCCTTAAAGAAACAAATGAACGAGCTGCCAATCTGCTGAACTGATTTCAGGGGGCCTCAGGTTGCTGATTAATGAAATGTGGGAGGACAAAGAGATGGCTGTGAGCGGCACCGCAGCCTACCCACAATCCCTCGCTGCTTTTTCTGATTGGGCTAATCATCTTATTGTCCCTCGACACTTTGAGTCTCAGATTTTAAAAGCAAAAAGAAAAGAATGACGGAAGGAATGGCAAAGTAAACTGCATTTCCTTTTTATCCCCCTTCACCACCTCCTTTTTTCTCCCACATCAAATCTTGCACCATTACCTCCAGTTTTTTCCACAACGCCTCATGTGTCATCAATCTAGCTCACTTTAATGGCAGCCTCATAATTATTTAGATGATTATGTGTTGCAAGCCATTTAGCATGCTCAATGACACATGTTTAATCTATTTGCTGCTGCAGCTTCTCATAGAGGGATGGAGGAAAGAATTGAAGATGGGCGATGGTGCTGCTGCTGCTGTGGTGCTGGTAGTGAAGCAAATCACTGCCAAAATTGTTTGATAAATCATCGCTGTTGATATAATATGCTATGCCACATCAAAGAGCTAATGTGATACAAATAAGGTGTGCTTTGTGTAGCATTGCAAGGCAGCGTTTGCTCGGGCTAATGACGTGTGTCTTGGTTGACCAGTGAACCCCTATAAAACGCTGCTCCATTGAGCAAGCTATTAGGACATGATAATGGGCAAAGCTGCTGGATGCTAAATGTAGACTCATTTCCTTCAAGGTTTCCACAAATGCATCTGAAGAAAAGCAGGAAACTCACATATACTAGACCTTCAAATTTTTATTTACCTGCTTATTGGAAGAAAATGAATATTTTTTTCATTTCCTGTGTGAGAGAAATGTGTTTTAACTTGTCTGTGGAGCTGAAATATATTGAAAATCTCATTTCTGGAGGAAAAGTGTGGTATTTGGGAAAGGAAACATATGAAAAAAAGGGATTGAAAAGCATTTAAAGGCTGTGAGTGCATTATATACTCAAGATGCAGTCGTGCTGCATCAGTGTGAGGAAGCCACTAGAGAGTAGTAGAACCTCACTGAGATCAGCAGAAGGCACTGGTCCCACCAAAGCCAGAAGTGTTCAGTGGGCGCGGAACATAATTTTAGATGTGCCTTGGTTTTTTCAATGTGCGTATTTCGTTCTAAGATAGTTCATGGGTGCATCAAAATATTAAAATTTATTTAAACACCCTTTAATTATAAAGTGATTTTATTTCGAGTGCGGAGTTAAACTCCAGATATCCGTTTCCGTATTCATAATTCATTCAATTTACAATCAAGTTTTTATTAAAAAGATAACACTACATTTGTATTTCTTAAAAATATAGCAATTTGTCAACAAAGAAGAAGAGTAAGCTGTTTTAATACATTTGTAATAATTTTGTTGAAACATTATTTTGGAAGCATGGAATGTCTCCATCTATTTTCATACATTTAAAAATATTTCAGAAGGGGTTCTTCAGTACAAGTCTTCCTTGATGGTCAGCACAGATTTGTGTCTGCTGTGCGGAGCGGCACAGCTGCAGACGCACCGCGGTGCGCAGCGCGCCGCAGCTGCGCCTCGACGCGCCCTGAAGTCTGTCAGCGCGCCTCTCAGACTGTCTGTCATCTCCAGCATCTGCTGCGACTTCTCGTTGGAGAAGCTTCTGGAACAATCACTTCTCCGGTTGTCAGCTCCTCGTGTTCCTGTCTACTTCCCCACAACATGTCGGCCTCTCATGCACTCACATTTAATTACTGATTTTCCACAACCAAACAAACAAACATTCTGTTGTCACTTATTTACAAAATGCGCTATAACTTTGAGTTTAACGAGTGAATCCTACCTCTGGTTGTAGCGATAATAAGCTTTATTTGTATGTCATGTTTTTTTTTTTGTTTGTTTGTTTGTTTTTTCATTTTTCACATCTGGTCTTTGGTGTGTTTCAAAGTGATATTGACGTTTCAAAGTTTATTTGCATATATATATATATATATATATATATATATATATATATATATATATATATATATATATATATATATATATATATATATATATATATATCCTATAGCGGAATACGGAGTCGTTAATGAACGGGTAAATTTGATTTCTAAAATGCAATCTATCTCTCAAGGTACAGAGAAACAGCAGGTCCAGCCACCTGCTTTGCTGAAACACAATGACCCAGAAAATACTGACAATATGAATCCGTACTGCAGATTGTTAACATGCTTGATTGCGTGAAAATTATAGATACAGAAGTGAACCCCTTTATCTCATTTTTTCACCGCATAAAATACAGTAGGTGAGAACGAAGTAAAGCAAAAGTCATACGTCATAGAAAACTGCTGACATTGCTTGACAGTGTTTTAATTTTAATTGTTATTTGATGTAGAAGTGGAACAAAACGTAATTTTTCATACATGTTGAAACATACACTCACTTGTTAGGCAAAAATAAAACATGTTCTCTTCAACTTGACCCACACCAAGATTTGACCCCTTCCTTCATGAAGTTTGATAAAATCTGCACTGCAGTTTTTCTGCAAATTCTACGCTAATCTTTTAAACACTGTAAGATTAAACTGATAACACTAATGACAAGCTGTGCGAAGAGTTTCCCACTGTGAATTCAGCTGTGGAGAACAGATTGTTGGAACTCACCTCCGTTTGCAGAATATAGAATCTGGAAGATTTCCACAGCAGTTGTTCAGTTTGTTATAGCAGGAGTAGCATTCTTTTTAAGACTCGTACCTATTATTATTTTTTTAAATTTAATACTAATTTTTAGCAGAGGTAGAACTGAAAAGAGCTTTCTTTAATTTTAGTGTCAACACAAAAACTATTTACAAAAAAACCTGCCATGGATGTGTTATTATATGTAGAAAAGTGATGGCTGACACAAGCATAAACACATTTCCTTAAATAAAAAACAACTAGATAGAAACCTGGTAAATGGTTGTTGGACAAAACCTTTAAACCACATGCAGCAATGAACATCTTGAAGTTAACAGGACATTTGGAGTTCCAGATAACATCTCTGCTAAGGTTGGTACCTGAAGAGATTGAACTGATATTAATAACATTAACATGGAGGGAACATCTTCCAGGAAACATTCCATCTTCCATCTGGTCGTACTGGACAGGCAATGTAAAACCATTCAGACATAAACTACTGTTTGCCTGTGCCTCTCTTGCTATTAAGAATATTTATTCCAGGAAATTATTACAATTAACTTCAAAGATCAAAGGTGATATTTTTCATTACTAATTATTTTAATTGCGCAGGGAGTCGTTTCCATTGATCTGTATACCTCACCTCCAGGAAACCAACCTTTATGAAATGTTCCCAGAGCGAGTTTTAAACACTTGCACAGATAAAAAGACAATAAATAATAAAGTTAACAATGAGAGATAAGAATCATGGTGATACCCTCACAGCAATCCACTCTGCAGGCTCACACTTCACTTTAAAGTGAATTTACTCTATTGAGCAAACATGGGGAATCAGACAGAGTTTGATCCCACAGCTTGGAGACATATCAAAACACCTAAAAAAAGGAAAAGAGAGGAGGAGAAGACAAAGTTTGAATTCTTCCGCTAAACTTTTTCTGTCTCTGAATAACACATGGCAAATTCTGGAGGTATTTTTAACCCAATTTACATTGTTCTTGCAGAAAGTCAGTCTCTATTTTTCACTCCTGAAGTGGGATACTGTGAAGTCAGATCACTTCATCACCATTAATTAATGATTAAATGATGATTAAAACTTCCTTCACTCGACTTTTTGAGGGGACATATTTAGCTTGCTGACTGTCTCTCAATCCGTAAAAGGTCTGTAATCAAGCCCTGATTATGACACACCAATAGAGTGTCCTTCTGCCCCTCCATTATAGTTTTCTCCCTCTTTAATTTATTTCAGTTATTTCTTGTTGTTGGGGTCTGAGCTACTTCTCTGTGTTTGGATTCTCTCTCTCTCTAAAGCCTGAACAAACCCAGTTTCTATCCATCACCCCATCAACCAACACATTAATGCAAGTTACAGACTGATAATGTTGGTCTCCATGTGTCTCAGTGACTGATCGCCGACTGCGGCACCATAGGAGGCTGTTAAGGTCTGAGATAAACCCACACCACAGCCAAGATTTCATCTAAATTTTTTCTCCTCACATGATTTGAGACAGATCTGATGCTTCCTTATCACAGTGAGCAACAAAAAACTGAATGCAGTGAAGCATTTTTCAACTCTTGAATCACAGGATATGTGGTGCAAAAATCAGATTCTGGGACATGCATCGGATTTGTGTTTAATCTCAAAGAAAGAAAGTCAAACGGAAGATTTGACTGGTGCTTGGAAACCACTTAAAAGTCAAGCAAAAGTTGAGAGCTCAAAGAATGATTGAAAAGTCTTCAAATGCACAGACGAGGCAGCCGTAACTGTGTGACACATTTTGTGATTGGCTCTGTGTGTGTTTTGATGTTTGTTCATTTTGGTTACAGAGAATCCGTTGAATCTTATAATAGATGTGAGGAGGCATAAAAAAACCATGTCGTAACCAGAGAATCAGAGCATTATTAACCACACTCATCTGAATATGGTGTCAAAAATTATTTTGACATTTTGGGGCAGACGCTTATCTGGATTGTGAGGGTTAAATGGAGATGGTAGGAGATGAAGGAGGATTAATCTTTAAGTCTGAACCAGGAAGGGGTTAGCTTTGCATAAAGACTAAAAGACAGTAGTTGCTAACCTGTCAATATATAAATTTTCTTGTGCATTAATGAACATCCTATATCTTTGTTAAACAGCAGCATTTTTGTATGACTGAGGCTTGCAGTTCTTATGCTTAGCTAATTGCATGCTCATTTAGGACCTGTTGCCATAGAACATAACTCAGACCATTCAACAAAAAGACCTTAAATTTATTTGCCATTCCTAAAAAAGATATTACAATAACTTGTATTCACTTGCTTGTATATTATTTGAATATGTGACTGACTGCTCTTAGATTGAACTGATTTATTTTCCTGAAAAATTTACATATTACTCCACGGTTTAATGAACGGATTCATATTTTTATTCTAGTCACTTGAATATATGAAACAAGCATGTGCACAGGTGAAGTTACACTGGTTCTACCTCTCTTCCATCCTGCTACATATTCTGTTTTTTTGTGTGGAACAAAAACTTGAGGCTCATTGGCCACCAGCCCAGTCCACCCAGTTCAGTGTATGTGCTGGTCACAGAGGATGGCTGGTGCATGCTGTGACTCAGTATAGCTACGGTCGCACCCCGCTAGAGGGCGTAAATATGGCACGCCATCTGTATGACGGATCTGGTTCACTCTTGCTGCATATTTAGCACACAAAATATTAACATCTTCTCTGCATAACAAAGCAAACAAGCATGTATTCCTCAAATGTCCCATATTCTTTAGGTCTTTGTGATCGTTTCTTTTTATTCCCTAGTTTTAAGTGTTATCTGCCCCCCCTCCCCATCAACCCCCTTCTGCTCAGGAATCAGGGATAGGTCATTGTAATTTTACTCCTGAAGAAGGTTATAGTGAAATACTGATTACCTGACAGAGGGGAATGAGACGACGTCCAGTGTTAGTGGGTTTTTTCCAAATCTGAATTGACAGGGTGAAGGTAGGTGGTTAAGTTCAATCCGTTATTGCTGATGAGCAAGCTGATTTCTATTAACCCGCAGCCAGTAGATCAAACAGGCAGTTCTATGCCATTGCTGAGAGAAAAGGAAGCGGGGGGGGGGGACTCTGCTACCAAACTTTTATGACACAGAAAGTCTGCTTAATGGGCTGGAAGATTCTTCCCATTTAGCCCGGGCTAAAATAAAAGGAAGCTGGTTGGTGCTGAGGAAAAAAAATGGTCATTTCCAGTTTAGTCCCCCAATGGATTGGAAATTAGGAAATTATGAGCAAAGTGATCAATCATGAAGGAGTAAGTGCTCCTGCATGAAACACCCTGTATTCTCCAAGAGGGGGGTTGAGAGGTTGTGTAGCGACATCAGACGAAAGCCAACGCTGCATCGCTGCCCGTCTCATTAGTTCAGCCACGCCCGACGGAGCACAGACCCAACTTAGTCCCAATCTCCTTGAGTATGTTCACAGGTTCAGCTTAAGTGATCATTTACATATTTCTCTGAAAGCCGACACAATGTGACATAAAGCAAAAGCAATTCCCGTGATTTATGTTGATTTACACCACATCCTGTTAGTCCTACCAGACATGAAGCCTACCAGCGAGAAACAGCCACACAAGCGCAGCGTCCGGTGTTAAAAAATTGTTTGTGTGATGTTTGTCTCCCAGCCTCCCCTGGTTTGACAGATGGAGCCCGGACACATGAACACAGAGCGCCGACAGCATCGGCAGCACGACATCAGGAAGCCCCTGGAAGGAGAGGCAGAACGGGGGCCGATGGCAGAATATGTCAGCCACCACGCTCTGGGAGGGTTGGAGGGTGGAATGTTGATGCAAAGCAATCATGACAAACAAGATGTAAATTGTCATCATGAACAATCAAAGTTCTCTCACAGCTGACAGTTGGAGACGTTTGATTGATAGCGATAGTGAGTTTAGAACAGCATTGTCTCCGCTTAAATCGGCAACAAAGAACTCTTGATTGAAGCAGATGAGAGACGTGATGACAACAGAGCAAGTAAACAAAGTTCACTGAGGTACGCAGATATCAGGCAAATATTGCATGAGCAACGCAAAAAAGGCTAAAAAGTAAACACAAGTGTCACATGCCTGGTACGCCATTTACCTTCTGAGGGGGGAGCAAGCTAATCTAAAATTATGTTTGTAAGATTTTGAGATTGTGTGTCCTCTTAAGTGAAAATAGTCTGTGCTGCCCCAGACCAATGAGCTGGTTGGTTGTGTCCCAGATGAAGGTTGGAACCAAACCTTTGGTCTGTTGGTAACGAGACGCGAGGAGCTCCAGAAGCTGAGGTCAGTCCGATACACACACCCATCTTCTGTCCTGGACCTGATAAATGGTGCCCCCAAATAGTTCATGAATTAATGTTTGGTGAGCAAAAGAGTATTAATGTTGTGAAATAGGCTCTGTGATGAAAGGTGTGGGAAGGAAAATCTTTTATATAAATTGTCTGTATGGTGTGGAGATGAGAGGTGAGGAAGACACGGAGGGATTAATGGCCAAAGAGGTGAGAGATGTCTGGGATGGCTATAGGATCAGAGGGAGAGGGTGTGTGTGTGTGTGTGTGTGTGTGTGTCACACACTGCACAGAGGCTGTGATGGCGGCTGTGTGCTGATCATTCATGATGGCACCTTAGAGGCCTTCCTGTAAGGAAGAAAAATGAAAACTATTAAAGGCTTGCTGGGCTGTGTTGGCTTTGGTGCGTCAGCAATTATTAGCTGGGGACAGCAGTCCTCAGGTCGTCAGATACAGAGTGTGGGACTGTGGCAGAGCAGGGAAGGACATCATGATTGGGGTATAAACCCCACTCTGATCTGAGTGGCAGGACTTTTTGCACAGTGGTTCCAGAGCTGAGGACTTTTCCTTCATCAGTGATTTTTAGTAATAGTTATCCACTGTTCTCTGTGTGTGTTAGGCTTTTCATTTTCTAGGAATGTGTGCTGACCTTGCCAGAAATGTTCTGTCATTCAAACAGTGTGTGTCACATGTGTTCAGACATACTATTTGTTTGTTAGCCTACAGTGTTAGACAAGCATTGTAAATATTTCTGACCCTATCTACAGTTTTGCCCCTTTAAAGGTGAGACTTCAATGCTTATTTTCTGCACCACCATTTTGGATGAGCTCGACCATAGCGGGTCCATCTTTGAGACGGAAACGTAAGTAATAACAATGCAGGAGGTGTGCTATGCTCAGAAGTTAACTCGGAAAAGAAGATATATCCTTTACATTGAGGACCTGCTCAGTCTCTGTTAAGAGACTGAGTCTCTGTTAAGAGACTGAGCAGGTCCTCATCTGCTTCAATCAAGAGTTCTTTGTTGCCGATTTAATACAATTTTATGAATTAAAATTAAATCTTATGCCCTGTTAAAGCCAATAATGTAATAACAACCGATAATGTAATAAATTCTCCCTTTTGAAAGGTAATAGGCCAATAACATAATAATTTATTACAATATTTGGCCTGGTTAAAAAAAAAAAGTCCATATACAGTGGTACCTCTACTTAGGAAATTAATTGGTTCCGGAAGAAATTACGTAAGTAGAAAATTTCGTAAGTAGATACGCGTTTTCCATGCAAATGCCCTAATCTGTTCCAAACCCCCAAAAATTCCGACATAAATGTTTTATAAAGCATAAAAATGCACCAAAACATGTAACAAATACATGTTACAATTAGATTATTACACAATAAATGAGCGTTGTGCATAATGTAAAAAACAAAGAATAGAGTAAAGAATAAAAATGATGGTCATTTAGCTTTTAACTGCTGTCCTCATTGTTTTTTGCCCTCTTTGGTTCATACTCTCCCATCTCACCATGCTGAACAACAGAGTGAATTCCAAACCTCCTTTTGAACTTATCCAACCACCCACGCGATGCCTTAAAATCCTTAAACTTCCTTTTGTTTTAATAACGTGGCAACTGTAGATACACTACGGCCATTTTCTTTGGCGAGATCAACCAAATGCATCCCTTTCTCATGCTTTTCTGTGATCTCTTGCTTTGTTTATATGGACAAAAAAACTCTTTTCTTCGTCTTTTCCTTTCCTCTTTTCTCCGTCACTTTCTTGGGGTCCATAGCAAATACGTACTCAAAAAGTTATTATATTTGCGCAAAACTATCAGACTACCTCATGGATCGAGTGTTGAATGCTGAAGACACTGCATAAGCACGATCTAGCTCCACACAGAGGTGGAGTGGCATCCTTCTTAGCCAATGGGATGCCAGGAAGATACGTAATAGGTCATAGTCAATGGCAGAGCAGCTATGGGAATGTTGCGTTCAGGAACCTGTGGGAGATTCAATGATCAGCCGATACTGTGTTTTTACATTACGAAAGTCGAAATTTCTTTCGTAAGTAGAGGCAATATTTTCCTGCTGAGAAATTTCGTAAGTAGAAAATTTCGTAAGTAGAGGCATTCGTAAGTAGAGGTACCACTGTAGTTAAAAATCACAGTGGGATGGGCTTCCAGTGCTCTGATTGGCTGAACGGGTCACAGGTCTGCATCCAGCTTGGGTTAATACCCACCGGATCGGTGTTAAGGTGACATTTTCCCACGTAAATAACTGAGAAATTTGATGTAGAGAAAGGTTCTTGTTAAAACACTGTTAAATGATCTCTGCATAAAAAGGTTCTACTGGTGTGGCATCTTTGACAGGAGCAGCAGAAGCATGTAAAACTGTACACTACATGTGAAACAAGCTGTTGTGTTTCTGAAAGAAACTCGGATATCTGAAAGGTCACTCCACAAAGACAAAGTTGGTAAATTGGCAAGACTTAATGTAAATGATTAGTGTAATATTTTATTCCAGTAATAACTTAAAAACACCATAGAGACATACATCATAAATCACATAAATGAAGGTCAGTGTGTGCATTAATGCAGAGCCTGCTGGTCATATTCCCACAATGTATTATCAAACTGCTACCTGCTGGTGAATTTGGTGTCCTTGCATTTGCAGTCCCTGCTGGAAGACAGACCCTCAGAGGACCGACCCTCAGAAGTCATTACAGCCTTTGAGGATCTGGGGGACCGCCTGCGACACTTACAAATGATTTGCTTGTACAGTTTGCCTCTGGCAGAGCTGATGACGGGCCTGACCAGATGGCCTGTGATCGACTCACGGTGCAACACACACACGGTGTGTCCAATGCCACAAGGGCCCATGCAGTTTGCTTTTCACAGGCATTTAAAGGTGAAAGAAATGCAACATCCCACAGATGTCTCTACGTGTGATGTGTTTTTCAGGTCAGCTAATTTTATATGTATGTCAAATTTTCTGCCCTCACAATTGATAGTAAACCCAAATCAATCATAAGGGGTCAAGAATTTTGCTCCGCTCCCCCTCGTCTTCGGGAATTGGTATTCTGGTTGTAAAACAAAGCCAGACAAGGATCACAAATGACAATGTTTGTGACAGTAATCCATGGCGGAGTGGAAGGTGATGCAAGAGGTCAGTGAATGTAAACGCTGATGTTATTCAGGTAGTGTTAATCCCTTGGGCATAGAGGCTGAGCATGCATCAATCACAGCCGTGTGTGTCCAGAGGTGAGCCAACAGGCATTAACCTTGAACCAAAAGTTAGTCTGCTTGTTCCAGCCCTGCGGCCACAGGATAGACCAGCGCCATGCCCACTCGCAGGACAACACAGTGGAACTCAGCTGAAGTTTGAGCGATGCCCTGAGCAGGAAGCCGTGACGTTAAGAATAAAAGAACAGATTAGAGAAGCCGGCCAATAGCAGCACAGACATGTTTAACAACTGTAAACTGTTTTTACGTCTCAACCTCAGTTTAGTGTCACTGGGATATTTCTATTAATTTAAACCATTAATCTATTTTATTTCACCCCTTTTCATTTTCAAATTAAACACAGACAAGAAAGGGATTTTGAGAAAAAGACATTATTATTTAAGATACAATTCATTTCAACCATTCATTTAATTTCAGTGTTCATCATTGACACGAACACTGACTTTCTCATCAGTATTCTCTATTTATTTTTATTTTTATTTTTATTATTTTTTTATTTTATGAATAAAATATAAAGTTTTTTTCCGCTATTTCTAACTTATCTTCAATGTACATTTGATTTGAGCTAATTATAACTACTGATATATGCAACTAGTGGACACGTGTATGTATGATGTATGTATGGTGACAAATACACCATTTGCTGGTTTTGATAGTGCTGGTAATCACCAGCTAGGATAAATTATTTCACAAATGAACAGTAACATTATTAGTTTATTGTTTAGTTAGTATTGAAAAATAAAATACTATGTGAATATTAAATATAAATAATAATATAAAATATTTAAGGCATTCTTCACACTAAGAGACTCGTCCAATAAAACAAATACAGTACTGAGAGAGTCGGTAGCAACAATGAGAGCAACAGTTTTTATTTCTACTGGCCTCTCTCGAGAAGGGTTCTTCTAGAAAACAAGCAGAAAACTGCTGATGTTACAATAACTCAATAATTAGTCTGTGTCAGGTGAGGAAAGCATTGCTGCTTGAAAATTATCACCATGTTCCAGAGATCACAGGCGACTCAACTATATAGATGGTTTTTGACCGTTTTGTCCTGTAGATTATATTTTTTTCCATGTTGATAACTTTTTGCCTTGTGGCTGTTTCAGAGATGACTAAAGTGGCTTTATAGCTGAGATCTAATCATGCTTCCTCAGCAAGCAACATCAGATAGGCTCCCTCACGTTATCAGGGTGGGCAGGCAAAAGGAATCATTTCAAGCATCCACGGCCAGAAGGGAGACTGGTTCAACAATTAGAGAAAAAGTCTGAGGCACAGGAAAAAATAACAACAACAAAAGTACGCCTCAGAGGCTTTTCTGATTGGAATAAAAAGAAGGAATAGGAAATGAAGAAACAACTACTTTTATAAAATTTCAAGATGAGATGAGGCCGATAAGTCTGTGTAATTCCTTGGATTATCAAACAGATTTAGATTTCCTGCTTAGTTCTATAAATGGTGCTCCGAGGACATCAAAATTCAATAACGCGCTTTAAGATGAAAGGTTTTCATATGAGTGGAAGTTACTTTCATCAAAAGCTACACAGCTGAACACATCTGCATAAATACTGCATTAAGGAGGAAACACGGTTCGGCTGGACTTTGCAGTCATCCTGCTGTGGCATTATGTTTAACTTCCTGATAAAAAATATGATTATTGCTCTTATGTTGTGTTTTACAGAACTACTTTTGCTATTGTAATTCTTCAGATAGAACGTTCTGTTTTCTCGTGACCTTGAGAAAATTTAATAATTTAGTCTTGATACTTGATAGTAATTTATTTTAATCAGACATGATGCCCAAACAATAAAAGAGTATTTAAAATGGTAAATTAAAAAATACATACAAATAAAAAATATGAACAATGTGCCATCAACCAATGAGAATGCTGTAGAACTTTGATATATGAGATGCACAACCTACAAGATTAGTAAAAAAAAAATCCGAGATACGATCCATGCTTCAGGACGCCACCACTAGTTGGTGGAGGGATACAACATCAGACCGGATCTCGTGTGTTCTCATGACTTTTGCAATTTTTCCATTCTTTATCAATTTTTCCATTCTTTAACGTTGAGTAAAATTGATTCGTTGATCAAAAATTTTTTTTTTTCATAATTTAGGGGGTTTGGGGCTTTTTTACAAGACTGGAATGGATTAAAATGATTTTAGATATTATAAATGGCGAACATTTGTTTGAATTACAAGTTCTGTCATGGGACGGATTAACGCATCTCGAGGTTCTTCTGTAAATAGTTGTATGTCGTATTTCCATCAATACAAATGACTGCAATGTGGCTGAGCCGTTATCAACTGTAAGACGTGCTGCCTGACATGTAAAGAAATGAGGAAAAAATTTAAAATTATGAAATGAAAATATATTTCTTGTCCGAAATATTGAGGAAAACAAACCATCCAGGTCATTTTTAACACATTTAGGCTTTTAGTGAATGATGATCCATCGACCCTGTCAACATCTTATTGCAGCTGGAGTTTAATAAGAGACTACTTTCCGGCTTTTGCATCCAGTTGGTTATTAGATTTAAACTTTCCCGAACGTACTTCTTTATTGAGATGGCCGAAGTTCCAGAGAATATTGCGCCAGGAATCGGAGATGTCTAATAAGGGGGGGGGGGGGGGGGGAATGATTTGCCTCTTTGAAATGTTAAACGGGACGGAGGTACAAATTAGCCTGGAAATGCCTGCCGCATGTAATTAAAGGCCCCAATGAATTCCAATAATCAAATAGGCCATCTTCTGAGAAAACTATTACAGGGGGGATTATTAGAGTAGCACATTTCACTAATCACTCACTGACAGTCCGGCTGTCTGCCAGCTGTCCTGTCTGGGGTCTGTCTCTCTAACACACAGACACACACGCACACACGCACACACACACGCACACACACACACACACACACACACACACACACACAAACACACACACACACACACACACACACACACACACACACACACATCTGCACACACAAGAAGTGACAGTCAGTCAGTCCTATTGATGTCAGCCTTTTGCTTTTAGTTATCATCTGCACACAGGCAGGCTTCATATTGAATCAGAGGGACAGGGTTAAATACAACTGGAAGGCTTTCACTTTTAATCTCATTCATCCTCCAAGTTACATGCCTCAACCAAAAGATCCAGGAGATAGAAAAGTCGACACAATATGTATCTCCTCTGTACAGCGTAGCTTGTGCATGAAAACTGACTCTTCATACACGCATGGTTGTGTGCTGTCCACACATCTTGTATTAGTATTATAGCCTCATTTTAAAATGTCGTAGAGAAGCTGCTAACATGTTGCTGATCCTTGTTCTTTCCAGCAGTGAAGTATTTACGACAAGTGAATTAAACACACACAGGTTTGCACACGATTTGTTAGCTGTCAGTCGTGTGCAACGGCAAAGGCCCCCGCTAGGATTAATCAGTGACATTAAAAACAGGCCGAAATGCATCACGCTTTGATGCAACCCAGTGTGTTTATTGATTAATAAACGGTCAAAGGATTCCATTTCCCAGATATACTGTCTCTGCCTGCCGCGGCTCTTTTTGCTGCCGAAGAGGCTCTTTCCCTCGGGACAAATGTGTTTCAGCTGAGCTGATCCAATCCCTCCTCCATTGTTTTTATGTACTTCTGTTTAGCACTCCCCGAGCTCCACTGACTACCTGTCTGTTGAGAGGCCTATAAACATAAATCAGACTTGTTAGAGACTTTTTCATAAATTCCTCACAACAGAAAAAGCTGCTTGAACAGATGGATGAAGCACCATCGTTTTTTTCCCCATTTCTCTCAAATTAATTTTTGTGCTCGCTGTGTTCAGAACATTATAGGTATCATTAAAGCCTTGATGAAAATCTATTGTAATAATCCAAGACTCATAGCTATTAGTTTACATCCATATCAGATACAACAGATTGAAATCACTGGATTACATCAGATCTACATCCGTATTCCTCTGGTTTCTATTGGTATTCAGATTAGAAAGACATCGATATATAATTTATGCAAAGCCCAGAAGACACAGCTCTACCCTCCATCATCAGGTTGTAAAGAATGGCAAAAAGTAAACACATCTGACGTTATTAAAATTTTCATGTGGAGATTTAAGGTCTGTCACTTAAACAGAAGATGCCACTCAAAAAAACCAAAGTACTCTGACACTAATCATTCTCTGAAAGCATTTATCAATATTACCGTTTTACAGTCAAGAAATGACTTTATCCTTTAATCTGTTTGTTAGTCATCACAATTTTCCATATTTCCATTCGCTAGTCTTTTAGCTGGGAGGTTTGACCTCTGTAGTCCACCAGTAGGGAATCTACATCATCTGTGGTGCTCCTATTTGTCCCCTCGCTGCACTCCAATGGGAAAGATAATTGCGCATTAAATGAAGCTCCCTTTGTCGTGTTCGCTAAAGTTTCAGCGCTCTCTCAGTCTGTCCCTGTTGCTCTCTCTCTCTCTCTTGGAGCACGAAGGGGGGGGTCAATGCATCTGCACTCACCTCTTATTTACACGATTCATGTTTATCTAATGCAAAATCAATAGTTCAGCACTGGGGAGAAGTTTGGTCTTGACTAACAATCGTTGAGAGCTACTTAGCGGCACATCTGCCAGCGCTTTGGTGGGCTATAAAGTAGAGTGATCGGCAAGGACCCGGCCCAGCAGCAGCAGTTGGGTATCCAGGAGGGGCCAGCAGTCATTCTTGTATTTCCCTTCAAACAGTTCTTCTCTCTGCAAGGATACATAGAAGTTATGAACACAATTTTCAGATGTTCGGCTTTACATGGACATATTGGTCCATTAATTCTCCATTTAAAATACAGATACAACTGAAGATTTCTAGAATTTTAGATGTATTTATGTTCTACCTTCGGAGAGCTTACTATTATGGAGGAGACAAAGGAAGTGGACCATATTTGGTGGGTAATGTATTTACAATTTATGAGAAAAACTGTCCTGTCTCCCCTCACAGAGCGCAGACCACCACAAAAAATACTACAACCTGATTCTCTCATTTTTGTTGTCAGAAATTCTGACCTTTGACTGCCCTCTTGTGGAAGCCTCAGATGCGTTAAACATGCGTGGAATCAGATACCAGTCTCATCATGACTCTAAAAACATTATTATTCTACCTGTGAGGTAAATGGGTCTAATCAAGATTAAAATCAGACATCTGACATAGGACAACAGTGTTAGCACACAGTTGTTGTAGTATTCCCTTTGTTGTTGTAGTACTGAAAGCTAGTCTGACTTTTACGTTACATTTTGCTGTTATTTTAGTCTCAAGCCCAGGAAAGATAACAAACACATTTTTGTTTTTATTGTTTTTGTCGTGTTTCTCTCTTTTGTGTGAAGTAACGGGGATCTGCCTTCTAGTAGCCATTAAACGTAATTCAGATAAAAGTCTTACAAGGGCTTTTTTGGGTATAGATGTGGTTTAAAGTTATGTTGTTATATATGCTTAAATTATTTTTTTGTAGATGGTTAGGTTTGGATCTATTACTATTTCTTTTTTAGTCGTAGTAATTAGCAGTATTTTAAACTAGATTTAATTTCTATATCTCACCTAATTCAGTGAGGTAAGTGCAAACATCCTGATCATTTATTCAACTCAAGCTTTGTAAAGGCTCTAAACTTTATCAAAACTAAATACTATAATCGAACACAAGTCATGTCTTGGCAGTTTTTCTTTTCTGTCAGCTTGTCTAATACAAATCCAGAAATGTGTGAAGTTTTTCAAGAACTGGCTGTGTGTTGCAGTAAAACTTCAGAGTACTAATTGACTAACTAGGATGATACTTAAATTACATCACTTCATCATGCAAAACTCTCCCCTGACATGGCAGAGTAATATCCTCCAGACCTGCAGAGACACCTCTAGCCTATTTCCTGGTTCCTTGCACTTTGAATAGATCAGCACTTACAAATCTGCCTCACTGGCTCTGATTGGGGGTGTGTATCATTTGGCCCCAAAATTCACTTTTCTCCACCAGTAAGCACTATTTGCTTCGCACCTTGGTCAACCCCGACAAAGACCTTGCCATCTGTCAGTGTCGTTCACCGCAAAGTGGCTGCGATTAATTGAAAAACAATTTTGAGGCCGAGTGGGAGGGTCAGAGCAATATGCATCACGGCCTCGCTAGGTCACCCCCTCATTTCCTATTGTCGAAACGCCTCCTCCAGACATTAACCGGTGATGTCTGAACACATTGTGTCTGTGTGGTTAGTATCCTCCCCCCCTTTTGGCAGCAGAGATTATCAGGCGGACAGATCCAGCAGAATCTCTCAGTCCATGTCAGTGTAGCACAGTGCTAATCAAGACTGAAGGGGATAATGTGGAATTGATCCCGAAGGACAGGAGGCTTCTTCTCTTACAAAGTCTGCATAAATTATGACCACCCAGAACAGCTGTAAGTAACAATGAATCATACATAACAGATTAGCAGTGTCACTCATAACATGACCTCAGTAATTTACTTTTAATCTGGAATGACTTGCAATCACCTCAGCCGCCGACTTCCAACCGTCCTGCCTGTGGAGTGAATTCTTCCTCTGTGCAACCTCAGCAGATCAAATCACCCTGTGCTCATGCTTTCAGGGATGAGTGAGCAACTCCTCGCCCCCCAGTAACCAGGTGGAGCGACCCTGTCTATATATGCAGACTTACAGCCCGACACCTACGTTTAAAGCCATCCAGCCATTTTGCTGACGCCGTGCTGCTGGCTGGTGCATCAACTCGATGAAGCGTCTCCGTCACTGCCAAGCCAGAGTTGGTCATTTTTATGTCAGCCACCAGACTGCAGCATCCATCTTTCCCTGATAGATGGTTGATGCTTTACAGCACATTGTGGCACTGCACAATTTTTGATCAATTTTTATCTATTGTTCAAAAAAGTTTTATATCAAATGGATCGGTTGACTACATGTAACAGAAAGAGAGTTGCTCCATCTGCCAAAAATCATCCAACCCTGAACTTCTTATCTTGGTGTACTTTTTCACCGTACTTCAACTTCAAACCATGTTTTATTTTTACAGGTCTCCAACAGGTTCAGAACAAAGACAAGAAAAGTCAGCAACCAGAGGGTAAACATAGCAAATAATTTAACAACTAAATAGAAAGATCTTTTCAAGTAATACATGCATTTTTTTTTTATTTACACTAGGTGTCATTTTGAGTATAATTATGATTTGTGAATAATTTTTTATTTGCATTTTATTCAGTGTTTTGTATTGTGTGTAGAATTTACAAAATAAGATAAATCATAAACCATGTCGAGACAAAAATAGAGATGTCCACTCTATGTATTGAATTGGATATAATATCTTTAAGTGCAGCTCATTGGCTCATAAAATGAAAGGCTTCTGGTTTTGTAAAAGAGACTCCTTATTCAAATTTATTTATAAGTAACATAATACCAATATTCAGTAGAGAATAGCATTATTAAATGTAACAATGCAGAACAAAAACTGTGCAGAAATGATTCGTCCAATCAATCTCACATTCTTATTCATATCCTGCAAATCAATCTTCCATTTCATAAAGAATCCAGCATATCAAAATATTTGAAAATGAGATCTTCACCTGTTATGCATACACTCGGAGGAGGTCACAGCGGGTGGAGCAGCCAATCAATAACTTATATTCTGGAAATTAAATTCAAATCTTATCCATGAAAAACAATAAGACAATCTCAACACCACTGTTAGCAGCAAAAATGTAGAATTATAAATAAAGGACAACCTCTGACCTCTGACATTTGTGAAGCCTTTTTACTTTATGTATGTTATCCTACAATATTGGATTATTACTTCTCTTTTAACCATAATTGCAATTACTCTGACTTTCAAGATAATATTAGAAACTAAACAGACTCTTTACTAACTGAAAAGAAAATTTAGTTTAACCTCAGCCTGCAACACTTACATCAAATTTAACAGAGCTATTTTCTCCTTTATGTCTTTCTTTTTGCAAAAAAAAAAATCCCAGGGTACTGCATTTAATGGCATATTTAACTTCCTTCATTGCCCATCATGAAAGGATTTCCTCGTGTATTTCTGCTACTATATAATTAACATTAAAATTATTCATCTGACATGCATCAGATTGCAGACAACCAGTAGTTATGTCAGACGCTATTCTAAAAAAGATGGCAGAGGGTCTCAATTACCTCCAGCTGAACAAAACCTCTGTCTCCAGGGCTTGGTTTGTGCCTAATACTGCATGATTTGATTATTCTGCACAAGCAGGCACATGCAAATTGCATTTCAGATTGAAGTTGTTAATTTCTAAGACCGTTGATTAAGTGTAAGAATATGTCAGGGATAGGCTGAAAAAATATTACTGGTGATTTCAAAATCCAAAACATGAAAGTAAAGTTCAAAATCACTTTTTACCCATGGGAGGGCAAGAAACACTGGCTCTCACTATGTTTGTAAATGGATCTGCTTTCTTTGTAATTTTTCTCTTAAATAAAACCAAAGAAAGCCAGTCGAGGTTAACCTTGGAGACCCTTTTACAAAGTGAAGGGAGATAAAACACGGGCCGACCCGGTTGTTCACTCTGCCATCCAAGCCTTTGTTTTTCTCACAGTGTGGACGGCCATCTGTCAACCCTACCTAGAGAGAGGCAATGATTTTTGCTCGCCTGAGTGAGCACCCAGCAAAGCAATATTTCACATGTTAGTGCTGAAAAAAGACCCATCTCAAGGGATTTTGCTTACTGGAGTGATGTGGTGGTGTACATCAAGAGTGATGGTATTGCCTTAGTGATGTAGGGGGAGAAGCAACGACTCTGGTTAACTAGGAACATCGGAGGTTGCTAAAGCAGTGGTTGTAGAATCCCTACTTTGCTGCTTTGTTACTTAAAGGAACAGAAACTAATAGGTGTGTCCTTTAGAATACACAATGTTATATTTTTCCTGTTCAATCATCCATCCATCCATCCATTTAGTAACACAAAAAGGATTTTCTCAGTCTAGAATGAAGCTCAGTAGTGCACATCACTCCATCAAGGCAGAACAACCCTATGTACCGTTGTCTGGTTAGCTTGATTGGCCCATGCACTGCCCCCCACCCCCTCAATTTACAAACTGGTCTAGTAATGTTTGATAGTTACAGCACATGTAAAAAAAAATCCCTAGAAATTATCAAGATAAGACAAAATATGTCCTAAATTTGCCCCTTAGTCCAGTCCCATCCAACATTTTACCACCCAACCAACCAGCTTCACCAATATACAGTAAGGTCAGTGAAATAAGTGATCTCCATGAATTAGATCAACATTTTGTGCAGATGTAAATAGTTCTCAGAGGGTGATGATGATGATGATGATGATGATGATGATGATGATGATGATGATGATGATGATGATGATGATGCTCGTCCTTGGCTGACATGACCCCGAGATTGATATATGTGGCATCGACGGAAATAATGCTCTAGTTTAACTTCAATCAAAGAGGATAAACACTTGCCAATTTTCTTTTGTAGAAAAATTAAAATTATAGATAGTACAATTACATATAGTATAGTGTTGACTGGGGCTCAAACCACCAACCTTCCAAGAATAGGAGGGTACTCCTACCTCCCATCTGCCACATGCTATTTTGTCCTTCACCTCTACACATATGCTCAATCTTATTTCCCTTCATCACCATCTATAACAGCGATCGATTATTAACAGTTGTTCTCAACATCTGGTCACATGTGTCCGATAACAGAGCAACACATCTTCACTGTCATCTATTGTGTTGCTGCTGTCTTTTTATATATATATTACTCTCTCCGTCTGAACGTCACCACCCAGTCTCCGAAGGATTTACCAACTTCCTCCTTCATCAGCTTCATCAGGATCATCAGCCACCACCACCAGAATCTACCCTCCAAGGGAACATATAGTTATACAGCACATCTTGCTACCCTTCAATCAAAAGATCATTGAAGAGTTTATGTTCCAAACATTTTCTGAAACCAAAGACTTTCAAACATTCCTCCATCCATACACACTCACACCTATGGACACCTTTGATGTGACCAATTCACCAAACTGCCCATGATGGTCCAAAGTGTTTACAAGGAAATTATTCAAAAAATGAGTAAAACATGATGGAAATGCTGACTAATATGTGCAAACTTTGGTTTATAGACGAACATTTAAATAATCACAAATGATTCCATCCTGACCTGTGTCTATTTTGTTCCTGAAGACTGGGAAATGAGTTGTCACACAGAACACAATTAATGAATATATTCACAGAAGCAAATTTTGGACATTGGATTAAGTCTCTTATTTGCCTAAATTCTTTTGTCGTGGCAAATTAGGTATTAATAAATTAACATAGTATAGTGTCGTACACACAGCAGTGACGTGCGGTGAGGTTCATGGCTGGTGAGGCACAGATTTCATCGTAATTAGATTTACAAAAATATTTTAATTTTTTTTAATTTTATACTCTGTTATAATTCCCGAATGGAAATTAAGAACCTGCAGTTTAGTTTATTCACCATTTAATTAGCAACAGGTGATTTTTAAAGTCTCAGAGCAGAATTATTTAGACATACAAACTGTAACACACAATTAGCACATTTGATTAAAAAACGTTATGTTGTTTCCGACATGTTTGCTTATATGTTACGTTTACTTAGAAATGAAGTCCATGTGCCGCTCCTTCTGAACAAAAGCATGGAAAAAATTTTGAGTTGAGATGTGTAATCCTCCATTTTTATAGTAAGACAAGGCAAGCAGAAAACAAATGAATGGCTGCACTTGACATGCTGACTATAGATCAGTGGTTCTTAACCTTGCTGGAGTTACCGAACCCTGCCGGTTTCATATGCTTAATCACCGAACCCTTCTTTAGTAAAAAAAAAATTTAAGACATAAGTATATGTTTTATTGGTTTATTTAATGAATTGTGCATTAATGTCACCTTTACCAAAGAACAAACCAAGACAGTGCATGAACTCACATGAAATGACCTACCTGCAAATCAGTGTGACTTCTGCTGTTGTTATTGAGAGACCAGTTCAGATATGCGTGTCTTCATCTTTACAAGTGCTACTCTTATGTCATTTTCACAGCAAAGTCTGTTTCTGTTGTTTTCCATGCAGCTTAAGGAAGTGTTCCTTTATTTTTTGCCAGTGCAAGACTAGTTTCTCAACTTGACATTGCAAATCATGCAGAACGCTGACTCCCATCATGTTCCGTTATACAGTACATGCAAATTCACGTTGCACATATTCGTCCGACTCCTTTCTTTCATAGTTAATATGAATTAAAATATTAAGAAAGCAATCAGATGACGTACCATCATGAAGGCATAAATCGACTACTGAGTGCGCAAAATCCCCTGTAGCACATGTAGGCTAATCGATGTAGCGTCACATGATCACCTGCAGCCAGTGATGGCTAAGGGGTGCGTGTCATCACGAATTGACACAATGTGTCAAACGTACACAGTGATTCATGTATGTTCGGCAAAAACGCCCGACACGATGTGTCGGGTGTTTTGTCTTGACCTCCAGCTCCACCGAACCCCTGAGACCGACTCATTGAACCCCTAGAGTTCGATCAAACCCAGGTTAAGAGCCAATGCTTTAGATTCTTGTTTACTGTCACTTTTATGACCGAGGAAGAAGAATCCTCGCAGAATCCCTTGGATCACCAGCGCCCCCTACCATGAGGCACGAGAACTGCGTGCCTCAGTTTGTGCCTTTTCCCAGCAGTTTCAGGACCGCTCAACTCAAAGACGTTACACACATACAGTTGAGAAAAAAAACACTGTCCATTATTTACATTATCTAAATTATAGAAATTTAGTTCATAGAGCAAACGTGTTTGAACATTTTAATAGCGACATATAGAGAGATAGCATTATGGTCTCATTGTATAGCATGCCAGCAGCTATATTTTTCTTTTATGATGGCAGGTGAGGCACGGTGACCGCACGTCACTGCAGCACATTGACCACAGAAAAGCACACAGAAAGTTGTACCAACACCTAGAGAGAATAAAAATAACCCACCATTTAATGTACAAATGAAAAGGCATAAATAGACTTAGGGAAGTTAAAGTGTTTCTAGTGTTTGCATTGTTTGTGGTTATTGTGCTTATCATCCCTCAGCTCTTGTGTGGACTTTCTTCTTCTTCATCTCCCCCCAGTGAGGAGTTGAGCAGTTTAATGGCTCAGGGGATGAAGGAGTTTTTCAGTCTGTTAGTCCTGCATGTTGGGAGGTGCAGCCTCTGGCTGGTGAGGCTTCTCAGGCCCCTTTGGTTGTTTGCAACGGTGTACAGAGGGTGGCTGACATCGTCCATGATTTCCAGAAGTTTTTCTAGAGTTGCTAGTGGGTCCAGCTTCATCCCGACCACTGAACTGGTCCACCTGATCAGCTTTTCCAGCCTGGAGAGATCCCAGTTTGTCGCACTCCCTCACCAACACACCACAGCGTACAACAGGACGCTGGAAACCACAGACTGGTAGAACATCCACAGGAGCTTTCTGCAGATGTTGAAAACCCTCAGTCTCCTCAGAAAACACATCCTGCTCTGAGCTTTCTTGTACAACTGCCTCATGTTGCCTGAAGTAGTAGAAAATATGGTTGAAAGTGTGAGATATAAAAAGAAAATACAACACAATCTTTGGTCAAAATCACATGCAAATTCTTGCAATGTTTTTACATGAATCTATCGATGATCAAAAACCAAACCAAAATAGTCACACAAACAAATATTGTGGGTTGTGGTTATACACGGTAATCAATCACTAAAAGAGAAAGGGTTAATCAACAAGCAATTAAAAATCTGTACAAATTTCAAATGTGGAATCCATCCATCCATCCATCCATCCATCCATCCATCTGGCTCTGAGCTCTATGCTTTAGCTTCACAAATCCGAAAATGGCAAAAACAACTGAAGGAGATTTCCACAAAAATAGGTTCACATTACATAATCTTTTTTTAACCACATTTACGTATTTTTGAGATAATCGAACTGTTGATTTAATTTATGTTATAGTTTGAAGAATAGATTTTGAATAATATCCTTCAACCTGGAGAGACTGCAAAGGTGAGAGAAAAGATTTTTAATATTCCACCCGACTGTGCATGAAGTCAACATTAATGCGGTCTCCTCCTTCTTCTCTCCTGTTTTACTTTTATGACTTAAATCAGACTGAAAGGGGAGTAGATCTTGTGAATCAGGGTTGACATTTAAAGACAAAAGATCAAAGATATAATATTATCCTAAGAAAGTCTACATATGGCCAAAATGTAGTGACGTCCACCAAAAACAAAGTGTCATTCAGTGACCGCCATTAGTTTTAAAGTCTGAAGTATCATTTGTCAGATCTAAACTTCTTTTCAAGGTCGTTGTCTACAATGAGGCTATAATTCAACTATCTTCTAATTAAGGAGGCCAATGATCATTTGAAAGGAGTAATGAAGTATATAAAATGCCTACGTCAGACCAAATCAGTGCCAAGCAGGACACTTTTAGAAGTGATGAGCCATTATCCAAAAGGCTACAACTAAATGAGCAACCGATTTGCATCGCAAGAAACATACATTGCAAATTGGTTGATAATTATTGTAATATCTCTAAAAATAAATATTGTCACACATTAATCAAACCAGTTTAGGTGCAGCATTATTCTGTTTGGTAAGGATTCTCATAAATGTGCATGGAGACAAGCTACAATTAAAATGAATTCTGTATTTATATGTTGATTAACACAATATTTATACATGAATATTTTATACACACAAAGAAAAACAGCCCACTGATGGTCCAAAGTGTTTACAAGGAAGTTAAATGATTCAAAAAATGAGTAAAACTTGATGGAAATGCTGACTTTGACTCATTGAAGCTTGTCAAATTGCTCCCATTCAGCAGCTATTTCTTCCACGGGCATGTAATTGTGTTGCTGTCATACATTCCCTCTCCCCTGTATGAAGCTTTGGATTCTGACTCTTTATCTAATTTATGCATCTTGTGAAAGTACAAGTCTGAATTCATTGGTGCTGGGCTAATGGCATTCATTAACCTTCGCAACAGTGAAATGTTTGATTGGAATATGGCATTTCCTCCCTCAAAGGGACGTTTCATCCCGTTTGCAATTCCAATACTTCAAATAAGTCATTAAATGCTATTTTACTTCAAATGTCCAGTTTATGTATGGTAATGACTATACGTCATACGTCTGCTGTGAAATACAGCATGTACACAGGCTGCAGATTATTTAAAAGGTCACAAACAGGAAGTAGCTTCGTGATCAGTTTCCATCTCACACTCACTGGGCTGAGTTTGGATATTAGGGCTTGGACATAATTGTGTTATCATTTGGTATCATTAGATCTCCATCTAATTAAAGCTATTAATTAATGAGCTGTGATTTTTAAACTAATTATGAATTACAAACTCGAAATTTTCACTGTGTTCAAACATTAAGGAATAAATTGAAGTTGCTGATGCTGTAAGGGAACACATCTGTTTTCTGTCTGCTGATTGGGAACCATCAGCCTTAGGAAGGTTATGTAACATGTTTATATTGGATGTAACCATGTTTATTTTAATCCACAGTAGTTGATATTTTTTCCTCAGATAGTAATCTAAAATTATTATTATTATTATTATTATTATTATTATTATTATTATTATTATTATTATTATTATTATTATTATTATTAGTGTTGTTATTGTACAGTTCAGGTCACTCTTACTGTTATCATTAATTTGGTATTTGGCAATCAGAGAAGGTTTAGCTTCTAGGAGTACATTACATTTTAAGAAATGAAGAAAACAATAGCTTAAAACAGAGGACCTCTGTTTTTCAGGTATCAGGAAACAGCAGTGTCAATGTGAAATACAAAGTGTTTGTTGTTGTGACTGAACCCCTTTTACACAAAAACTCGTCATTTGATGAATATTTAATATAACAATATTGATTAGAGAAACCCAAAGCAAGCTTCAATAAGGGTGCTACCCTCACTGAATTCTTCTAAAAGCAATTAAACAGGCTAACTCTCTTTTATTATCTGATTCAACCGAGTTGTACAGTATATACAGTACTTGTATATACTTAACATGTGTAGAAACAGTGATGGTATTTTGTTGCATGTTTTGATTTGCAAAGTGTTGTGGTTAAACCTGAATTGATTTTAATCTTATACATACTAATGTTCTTCACTTTTTTTTTTTTAATTTCTGCATGTGTAGACATTACATCTGTGAAACTGACAAAAAAATTTATTTTCCTATTTTCACATTGATTTGAATCAATTGTCGGTACTCTCTGGGTGTTCCGGATTCACGTTTAATTAATGGTCATTTTAACGTTACTCTAATGTGATTAATACTGTTCTGTCATTCTATATTATGCTTATTTTTATTTCGGTTTTGCATTTTTAATAAAAATGCATTGTTGCTTTTCATCTGGACACTTTTATGAAATGAGGAAACCTTCTGACCATCTTTTGATTTAAATAATATAAACAATTAATAGAGAAATAAGTAGTTCACATAAACCACTGCAGGTGCTGCTGCGTCGAAGCGTTGGGTGGACTGTATTTTACTCAGACTTACAGGTTCTTCCTGTCCTGTTCTCTTAGGATTCATCATTTCTTGATTAGGCCTCTAAACAGTGTGATGAGGAAGACTTTCTTTCAAGGACGTTTTGGTCATGTAGAGATCCTTTCCGCATCCCGAGCGGCCGATTGCCTTCAAAGTTATCCAAAATGTCCGGCTCTGTGTAATGATTTTTCCAGACAGCTGACTGGCCCCGTCTGCTCACGTCACTCCACAGATTTCACCTGATAATATGCTTAGACACAGTGGCTGATCACATTCACCTGACCTTGCTGCACCAGCTAACAGGGGAGGAGAGAGGAAGAAAACATTTCTGCTTATCTGTTCCATTTGCTGAAAGAGGAGTGATTCTCCAGCATTTGCTCCCAGTGTGGCTCCCATTGACTTTGAGCCTTTTGTTTAAGTCAGGTTGTGGACAGCGTCTTAGGGGTTGCTGAAATCGTGCACACAGAGTTCCCAAATACAATTAGGCATTTCTAACTGAAGATATGCATGAAATCTCTGAAGGATGTGACGGATTCATTTGGCTGATTTGCCAAAATGTTGTCACATTTGTGTTGTTTCGTAGCACTAATTGCATTTGTCATTGAAGGCTGACTAATTCAGGCAGTTGCACCACCTAATGAGATGCTGATTAGAGATTCTAAAATTCACTGACTACTGATTTGGTGTTATTTTAGCAGAAAAATGAGGATAATTTTCACTAATGCTACTTGTTAAGGTAATTACTCCATAATTGCCTTATCAAGGTGTCATAGAAGAGTCAAGGCAAAAAATATCACTATCCCTCAGGGGCACTTTGTTACTCTCCATTTATCTTTTATTCTTTCAAATGCAGTCCCACACTGGCGCTACTTTCACAGATTGAATGAGTAAAAGAGTTTCTGTGCCATCTGTGAATATTACTTTGCCCATATCCACAGGCAACACACATGGTGGCACAAAAACAAGACATGCTGCATAAAAATAAAATGAGATCACGGCCAGCCACGAAGCAGTCGGTGAGCACATACCTCCTCCAACGCCACTGTCGTTAACGCAGCAATCAGATGTCATTACTTATTCAAGAATTCAAGAATTATTTACATAATATATATATATATACACACACATGGAATTATGCAATATGCAAATGACATCACCAGCTCCATGACATCATCACCTGGAATATTTTTCAAGTAGTATGTAGGAAATTCCGGCAGCACGATGGCGCAGTGGGTAGCGGACAAAGCGGTAGAAGATGAATGAATGAATGAATGAATGAATGAATGAATGAATGAATGAATGAATGTAGGAAATTCCATAAATGTTGCAAGACTTTACTTTCACTCTGCAGGCAAACTCATCACAAACCATCTCAGTTTGATCTGATGGATAAGGTCGACTGATGCTGGAGCCGATTCCAGCTGACAATGGGCAAGAGGCTCATCTTGCCATTAGCTCAACTTGAACGTTGAAAAGTACCTTGAATCAAAATGGGTGTGGCCTCATTAGGAATCACTATATACCAGAAGTACATAAAGACAGAAATGATGTTGAAATGTGTTCGCAGACGCCGAAAGGAAGACAGAAAATCTCCAACGCTGAGACTAGAGTGGAAACTCAGACAATAAGTGGCTGATTGTGTAACTGTGTTGTGATAAATTTGACTCACTCAATGCAATAGGATTCTTTTCATAGTCGTCATGATTGATAAATTTTTTGGCCTCTGCACAGCAAAAGAAGGTATAAATCTGAGTCACTGTGAGGTATTATTCAGCTATGTAACCTGAAGGCATCCAAAGCTGTTTTTTAATATCAGTTAATTATACTATTACATTACAATTCATATTTTTAACCAAATTTCATTCGAAAAAAATAACTGCTTGGAAATGATACAAAGAAACAAAAATATATAAAAGTTAAAATGATAACTTTCTTCATGAAAAATCTACAATGATTTTAAAATATACTTTTAGTAGACAAGAATTATGAAAACTTTTTAAGACATTGTTTTCATGAAGACTTTCATTAAAAAAAAGTGTCAATTATAGTAAATGGATTTGCCTGTAAATTGAAATAATCATTGAATATGTTCTGACTCAATAAATAATCAGTACAAGATGCGGATTATCCATGTTGTGAGCTTTAAATTAGAGAATTAATGCAGATGGTTGTGACTTGTTTTTACTAAATTCACCTTTCATTGCTGCATTGGACAGCAGACAGCATCCCTTCTGATATGTTGGACTGCTTTGCCGAACTGTTTTGACTGTTGTGGATGCTTACAACAACTAACAGAGCCACTTGTCAAAGTCTACCGCCAGGCCTGGATTTGGCCCTCGGACATGTCTATCCTACTTTCACAAGAGCAAAGTCTGTCTGTCATGATGTATTAAAGTGAATGATGACTTTTTTGCTTTTATGCTTCAGTATTAGAGGAGGGTTTTTTTCCTCTAACTTTAAAGACCTCTTCGTGTGACAGTATCTAACAAGCAGATCCCAGCCCATGCTTATCTATACAGCCTAACTTAAATTGCACTCTGCTGTAAAAACCTCAAAACTCTCCCTAATGGAGTAATTTACACTCACCCTGCAAAGCCCATTGACAGCACTCCCTCCTATGGCAAATGTCTGGCATTTAGCAAATCAATGACATGAGTTATGAAGAAGAGCTGAGGCCTTTGCTGAATATCCATTCTTCTCCATAACAAAAAAGGAAGTGCATTAAAAACTAGCATTGATGGGTTGTTGGGAGTTTCAGTCAATGAGCTATCAGAGTTTAAAATTAAAAGTCTCTTAGGGTGAAAATTGTTTTCTCTGGTCATCTGTCATGACGTGAAGGGTCGTTTTCATTGTGATTAATTGGAACCTAAAAGGGTAAATGGAGGAGGGGTTTTAGAAACCCAGTTGTTGGCGCACTTATCCTGCCCAACTGTGAGTTAATGACACCCGCTTTTGCCTTGACTAAGTGTTATTGCTGCAGTCCATAATTTCATCCTGAAAATGGGCAAGGGAGTGGATCTTCCTTATAGTAATTGAGTATTGATTCGAAAATAAACAGCAGCGAGACTCCCACCCAACCGACAGACACATCTTTCAGATGGAATCGACAATAAATGGCCCTCCGGTTGGAGGGAAAGTTATGGATCAGGATGATACAGTCAAGCGTGCCTTTCCCCCTGCGATCTCTCTTCCAATATATATTGGATTTTAGATAACCCATTTACGAGCCCTGTCATCTAAAACCTATAGTTTTGAGCAGGAAAATGATAAGTTAAGGCCAGGACTTTGGACAGATCTTTGCTGTTTACACTTCTGAAATCCCAGATGTATTTTTCTGTCTATGTATCACAGAAGGAATAGGCTCTGTTACAGAAGTGTGATGCTACCTGACTAAAATGAAATGAGATTCAAAAGAAGTGTTAAACAAATGTTTGATGTCAAACAGAATGTATGCTCTCATAAATGCAAAGTACATCAGTCTAGCCGTGGGCAAATACCTTTATCTGAGTGTGAGGGGGAGAGCGTGATAATGGTTCAGTGAACTGACATAATAGGAGGAGTCTAACACTTATGTCAGGGCGGCCGTTAACCTCTGAATAATCACTGTTGAACTACGCTCACACGCCCAACACTTCCCGCCAAAGCCGCCACTCCGCGCTAACGACATACAAATGTGCCATTCATTTTCATTAGTCGCCTCTTCACTTTCGATTCGAGGGAAACAATGGGTCTGCACGGAGCTGTGGGTGGGGGTGTTGGTGTTGGTGGTGGTGGTGGTGGTGGGGGGGGGGGATGTCAGCATGGAGGAGTAGAACGGCGCTCCGCCAAATGACCTCTAGGTTCCTATCAGACCGGGGAGCAGATTAAAACAGAGATACGGGACTCAGTTAATTCAGCAGCTGCCCTCACAGCGCTAGAGGTGATGTCACAACGCGCTGCTGTGTTGTCATTCACACCTGCCTAATGACTCCTGATTATCATTCACATGCTAATGCTTCATTGCTATCAGTGCGACCCACATCAGGAGCATTACGGAACATTATCTATATTTATCTTGTCAATTATTGATTGCCTTTTCCTGCTGCACGTCATTATTAATTTGATGTGCTGTGTCAAACTCACTGTTAATCATTTTTAAACTGATGCGAGGAGATAAAAATCAATTTTCTATTATCCTTGAGGTTCTCTTTTTTTTTTTTCTTTTCATATCCATCCCACACTGCAGAGGGGACTTGAGAGATTGGCTGTGCATGACTTAGCAGATCCAGAGTAAATAATCATCTAATATGAATTTAATGGGAAAGTATTAAAAAGATGGAAGTGGTGTCTTGCATTTTTCTCAAGGTAAGACTATATTTTACGACATTTTCACTGAGGCGTTTATGACATGGCATGGCATTTATGTAGACAGTCATTTCAGAGAAATACCTGTTATTCCCAGCATAGACACTTCATCTGTCTGGAATGAAACAATTACATACTATATTTAAAGAGTGTTATATACTTATGGTATGAATGCATTTCCAAAGAAAGAAAGAAAATAAATTTAGCTTATTTGTCTGGCACGAGAAGCAGGACAAAAAGACCTACAGCCTAAAGAGCCATTACACAGTAGAAGGTAATGGTGCGAGGCGCGGGAGGATACAAATGGCCGAGGAAGGGCACTTCACCCAGATAATGGGGTTGAAGGATTCTGGCATGGCAAGATTCATGCACAGACAAGGCTCCTTTGATGCAGTGACATTGGAAAGCCCATAAAAGCCATAGTATAAAATACAGAGGCGTTACTCAAAGCTAATAGGATCCCCAGCTTTTTGGAGGCAGATTTAGCATAGCCTGACATCAGAGACACAGAAACACTAATTGGATACACCTACCTGGGCTCAATAAATGACCACAAGAGGATCCATCAGAGGGGATGGAGTTCAGACGATGTTATGGAGGGGAACGGTGAAGAAATGGTGAGTCTACCATTGAGTGTGTTACCCCAGTGTTTTTCAAGCTTTTTGGAGCCACAACCCATATTTCTCATTGAAAAAAACAAGAGACACAACACCAACCAAAAATGTCTGTAGCCTAATATCTTTTTTATACAGTAATGACAATTTAGTCTCAATTATCTATACTCACTCATGTGAGACCTGGATCTTTTTAGAATCTAAAATATAGCAATCGGGCTCACCTCGCATGGATATGTCATAGAAAATAAGAACAATGTTAAAATTGTTTTGTCTGCCAGAATGGGAAACTCCTTAGCAGCAGTCAGCCAAAAACTGTCCAAAGGCAGATCAGAAAAGCTTAACTTTAAACATCAGTTTTGTTTCAGTTCAAATAGTTCCTCCTGCAAGGTGAAGTCCTTTCCAAAATGTGATGCTGACCTACACGGGTCCCCGACCTAGTCACAGCATTCAGTGGAGGCAGAACAGAAATAAAATGTCGTCTGCACCTCAAGAGTTTTCAAATGTTTACCTATTATCTCACACAATGCAGCAGTGTTGGCATCTTTCCATTTCTTGGTAAATGGGTGCATGTTGTTGCCAGGGGTGCAACGGAATACATTTATTTTATCTGTGCTTGTAAGCAGGATTTCATTTCGGCCTTGCATTTGTGTGTTCTGTACATTCAGATGCTGAAAAATATCTGTCAGGTATGCCAACTCTGCATAAGAACTCATCACTTGCAAGCAGCTTTGCGTAATCAGACCCCTCATTTGTCTGAAACACTTTAACTTCCTGTTACAGCTCATACAAACGGACCAGTACCTTGCAGCACGACCCGACCCAACTGTGGCTCCACCAGCGGAGACACTCGTGTAGTTTTTTTTCCCCACACAAGTCCTCCTTGTTCAAGACATTCCAATGTGACCCAAAAGCTTTCTCTCCTGGTGGTTTTCCTGGAAATTCCTTGCAAAATGGGAAGTTTTCTCTGATGGTGTCTTGAGCATGACCATTAATATTGGAGGATTCATCAAGTTGCAATACAAATTTCTCACTGATCCCTATCTTGTACAAAGCAACACTTTTGACGTCTGCAGACATGTCATCTAGACGTCTGGTAATCAGAGAGGGACTTTGGCCAATTTTTTGACTGCTTCTGGGCCGAGCATGTCATTTACAATGGCTTTGAAGGTAGGTAGCGTTCAGGACTCTGCCACAGCGTGGGATTTTTTAGTTTTGAATACAAGTTCAACAAGTCTAGCTTTGATGTTTGTCATAAACGTTGCCTGTTACTCGGCTAATAAAATAGTCTACTTTCTTATTTTGAAGTGATGGGTGTTTTGTTTGGAAATGGCGTTTCAGCTAGTTTGGGAACAAGGCACTGTTAGCTAGCTTTTCACCACACCTCCAGCACTACAGGGTGGATATCTTTGCATCGCCGGTTAAAGAAAAACAGAAAGAAAGACAGCTTTTACTGTACTGGCTCAAGCTCAGTCAGTGCTTTCTTTTGACTGTCAGCACCTCTTGTCAGATAATTCTCTTGTCTCAAAATGACAAGAGGGAAATTAACTACCTGCTGCCACCGGCATGCTGACACCCAGTGGTATGGAAGAGTATTACATTGCTCTGTCAGACACTAGAATCTACAGTAGATTACAGCACTGACACTCAATAACGGCATTATTTAGACCATTTAAGTGAAAGTGGATTATTGCCCATGGTACATGTGTTGTTCTCTAATAGCACACTCGTTTGTTATGGCACAATAGAAGCACATGCCTTACCCATCAATTTAACATGATAATTATTACAGCACATGTTAGAGGTGTTGGAGATAAAGTCAGAGAGGCCAGACTGAGATGGTTTGGACATGTCCAGAGGAGAGATAGTGAATGTATTGGTAGAAGGATGCTGAGTTTTGAACTGCCAGGCAGGAGGCCTAGAGGAAGACCAAGGAGGAGGTTTATGGATGTAGTGAAAGAGGACATGAAGGTAGTTGGTGTGAGAGAAGAGGATGCAGAAGACAGGGTTAGATGGAGGCAATTGATTCGCTGTGGCGACCCCTGAAGGGCAAAAGGAGAAGCCAAAAGCCAAAAGGAGAAGAATAATTATTACTTACACTATGGTGACCAGGACGATTGTTACAAAATGCTATGGCAATCGATCCAGTAGTTATTGAGATTTTTTTTTGCCGAAAGAATGAAATGTGATATACAGGTACTGTACTGTAATGAATGACACTCATTGTGGCATGTAACTCTGCCCCAAAAGTCCATAGATTTAAAGTATACCCTAATATAAAGACTAATTATTAACCTCACTTAATAAATTTCATTAAAGATAATTCATATATTTCATAATAATCAAGCACTATCTCACGAAGTATGAAGAAGAGAAAACGAAATGCTCAATCCACCTCTTAACTAGGATCCACTTCCAAATTTAACAGGTTTTTCACCATCATATGCCCAACCCCAAAGTTTTATGACAATTTGTTGAATTGTTTTGTATAAACCTGCAAACTAACAAAGAGACACCAATAAAGCATAAAACCTTCTTGTTGGATGTAACAACCTGGACATATAGAATAGCTGAAAGATTCAAGGGAAATCAACCAATTCAAGTTTAAAGCCTTTAAGGGCAGGGTAAAAAAATAAATGGTCATAAGTCAAATTACTGGTCTTAAAGGTCTGTCAGTGCTGTATATTGACTGCACACAATAAACACTCATATACACATTCTCCTTTTAAGAGGAGCTGTGAACTATGCTGGCGAGAGCAGTGAGCAGGAACCAGAGTAATTTAAATGTGTTCTATAAAACAGCAATCCAAAAGACTAAAAACTACGCTGACTGCTGGGTTAATTGACCAGTTGTGACTACTTTTCACATTTGCCTAGTCATTTTATAAATCTTTTAACAAAAAAAGTCTCAAGTAAGAGAACACTGACACATGGAAGCAGCCTTACCGGAGATAAATACTGTCAATAGTGAGCATCCATCATGCTGACTGACAGAAACACACCAAAGATCACATTTGCTCTTTGCCTGTGCTTTGTTATAGTAATGTCAGAAAACAGGTGATCTATGAGGCTTTTAGGTCTGTGTATCTAAAATGTCAGCAGTACGTAGAAGGACAGCGGGAGTTTGCCAGAAGCAGTTGGAAGTTGGAATTCCGGCTGGGGAATCATGGAGATTTTGGAAAAACCATGTTTAGAATGTCAACACAATGCCATATTTGGTGGTGTCTGAGGCGATATTGTGATGTGAGCATGTCATCAACAAATAAAGGATACGGTGTTGTAGTGAAGGTTGGATTACTTCAGCAGAATACAGCGATTGTTTGTACCGTCAACGTTTCTGTTGCATTAAACTAAGTAATCCCCTGCAGCTGCATATGAACTCTCTGTCTCAGTTATTTGGACCTGTGTTCAGTTTTCTTGTTTTATTTCTACATCTGATCTCAAACCATTCAGTGGACAAATAATACATACACGATATATTTCACACGCAGGAAACTGGTCGTATATTCTCTGTTTGATTCCAGCCAGACACCATTTAGATATGCTGTCAGAAAAGCTCTGTAGACGGACTAATCTTTTGCCCACTGACAGCAGTGTCCTCTCGCAAAATGAACACAAATTCTCGCACCAGATTCTCCTCCGGCTCGGATCAATACGGCTCTGATAAGCCAGGACACCTTCCAGGAGCTACAGGGCATGAGAAAAGGCTCTGACATATCATGATTTGGACTTTAATTACTTACTGCCTCCAATGCATGTACAAATGTGTGTGTCCAGGTGTGTGTGTGTGTGTGTGTGTGTGTATGTGTGCAATTCTCATTGATTATGGCCGACATGCACGTAGACTTTGTGGCGTAACGAGGACTTGTGATTGTAGTTGTCACCCAAATGTTCTTGCAAATGTGCATCCAAACTTTTTAAAGTCTCTCTCCAATGAAGAGAAACACTAAGGGTTCATTTCTCCTCACCGTTGGCTGTTATGCATAACTTCTGAAAGCGTACAGACAAGGATGAAATGGAGCAGTACCATTGGAAGTAGTTCAGGGAGGAGTAACCATAATTCAAGCAACAATATTTATCCTGTTGGCTGGTTGACACAATATCCATCATCAGTTTCACTCTGGCAGGGGTGGATTGAGGATTTTTGTATCTCTGGGGCAACAAAGGGGCCACATTTTACATAATGTCAATCAATGTGAAGCTTATAAATTTCACTCAACATTTACAAGACTTTGATGTCCAAATTATATTGAAAGGCATAAAAATGGGAATCCTTCCGATTGTAATCTTCCCTCCCACATGACAGAAATACAACAACAGCATAGGTGCAAGATCGGTGTGATGTTCCATCCAAAAAAAAAAACAAAAACAGAGTGACAAGTGATAGATCAGGGGTACAGATCGGTACAGAGCCAATCAGATTTCCACTGAGGCCTGCGCCTGTCTGTCACCACCCCCACATCCACCCCTATGTAGGTCCTTACAGACCTACAGAAGCTGGATGCACTGATGCTTCAAACTTTGTCACTGTTTAGTTTCACTATATAATTATAATTTATTTTAACAAGAAAGAATGAACTTGTTCAGATTTGGAAGGCTTGTGATGGTATCTTTACCTGGATAACTGAGAACCTACCCAAGCACCTTGTATCTGTATTACCTTTCCCTACACTATAGACGGTTTAAAGCATTTTTGTGTCTCATGGAAGTATGTTGCGTACCGAGACTCATGGAACGTAGCACACTTTCGGACGCCGTCAGCCAATAGAATGAGTGTACGGTATCACGTGACTACCTACCAAAAATCCGCGATGAGGTGACGTCGCAAGTGTTGATGCGCGAATGCATGAGGGCGCACTGTACTGCACATGAAGCAATACATGGTCAAAATACATATCGGATTGACTGGTATGTTACATTCAGACTCCACAGGTCCTCTGAAACTCGTTTAAAAAAGCAGAGTTGAAGCAGTTTTAAGTTTCAATGCTCAAGTGAGGAACAAATTAACATTTTACCAGCTATCTTAGGTCTGATCAAACTCACAATTCGTTTTTTAATTTAATCTATCCTTACTTGCTTGTGTTTGTGCTTTGTTTTATGTTGTGTGTTCATTACGTGCAATTTTACATTCAAATGTATTGTTTGTCCCTTATTCCCTTAATATTGAATTATTTTTATTTGTAATGGTCTTACTATTTTATTTTATTTCATTCTCTGCTCCTGTGCTTGCTTTGTGTCTTATTAATGGTCCCTAAGTAAGTAAAATGTGCTTGCTCTGTTTGAAAAAATCTTCATCTCCGCCTTTTCTGACATCAGCATTTTTATTATTGTGCAAACCGTTGACTCTTCGGTGTCCTCTACTGAATGCCTGCCTTGACATAAAGGGTGTATAGAAGAATTTATGCACAGGTTAATCGACATAATTTGACATATAGTATTTATTCTCACATGTAGAGAGAGTATAAAGTGATGCCTTGAAGAGTTATTCACATGTAGCATCATTTCTACATAAACCACGCAAAATGGAAATGTGCATCATTGGACTTGTCTGGATGTGTTTGAGGTGCACACAGGTGAGCCTTTTGAAATGCAGCAAACATCATTATTCTACGGATCCGTGGGAAAAACTAATCAGCTCATTCTTTTTTCACAAAATCCAGTTGAAACACCAAAATAAAGTGACAGTAGCTGTTAATATTACGTGTCATCCACACAGATGAGCTAAAAAGTAATTTGGAAAAAAGGTAAAAACGAGGCTAAGATTTGTACACTGATTTTCTTTTTAGAAAACTGATCATATATAAAATGGTAATGTAAATATCAGTCAAAGCATCAACATATACTGAGACTGATTCATTTATCGATTTATTATTTTGTATTTTGTATTTATATCTTAGATTTAAGTTGACAAATCAAAAGCATCTGTGATTTGAACCTTCCCTCAAATGACATCAGCTCATGTGAAATCACATTCTATTGACATGTTGATGCTGACTGCAGTAAATACAGTCCTGTATGTATTTTCTAATCATCTGAGCGAACACTTGGCTGGTTCTCCTGAGTCCTGGCATATAAGGTCCCTCTCAGAAGACACATACTTAATTTGTTATCTCCCCAGCAGGCTGCAGGCCTCTGGCTAACATGGTGGCTGGGAAATAAATGACACAGAGGGGAGAGAGCCCCTCAGTCGTGCAACCCGCAGGCCTTCACATAAATAGCTTTCAACTAGGGGATCAATAATGTTAAGTTGTGATTAAATAGATTATTACATTCAAAATGAACCACCCCAGGGGCATACACATGTTTACGGAATAGCTAAACACTCTCCAAATCTTAACTGGAATGGCTGTGGACTATTTTGTGGTCTGTATTTGTTTCAAATATAAATCATGCAGTCATTGGCAAATAGAAACTACTGCAGCGTAAAGGAGGGCAGTGAGATCCAGAGATTAAATATGACTTCCTTAAATAGACTAGAAAATAATAAGATATAGGTAGATCTATTCTGTTAAATCTCCCTCTGATAAATCACCCTGAGAGTTGGGCTGGCCTTAATGAGTTGGTTCTCAGCCCGTTTAAGTCACATGATTAGATGATGTGATTATTTTTCTTCTGATGCTTTTCATCCTTACGCTATTTATCAGACTCTGTTCAGGTGTGAAAAGAGACTGAAATGCCGCTGGTATCTTCATCTTAGAAGTGACCAGGAATGATTGCAGTCGGGAACCCGAGGCTTTGGAACAGTTGTTAAACTGACGTGCCTCTAGGCATATTTCTCTTTTCAAATAGGATTTTTCCTCAACAAATACTTTTTTTAACTTCTGAATTCAATTTTCTTACTAAAATATAAAACATACATTAAAATACTAATTTTATTTTGATATTTTGGAAGTATTGCTCTGATTTTAAATATTAATCTAACTTTTTTGAGTGATGATGAGTCCAAAAGTTTTTGATACGCTAACTGTGTAGAGGAGACTTTTGGTCTACATCACTATTTCTGTTATTATATGCCATCACAGGTAACATATAGGAATGTCAGCAATCAAAGGTAACATTAGCAAATGTCAGTGGAGGTGTGTGTCCATGAGAGAGATTTTGCTGCAGTCAGGGGAAGACGTCACTAACTCCTCAGTCAAAATCTGTGGAAGTGATTGAATTCGCTCGAGAAAACAATGTTGTTTGTGTTGAGTGTTTTTATGTTTTGAGAACATGATTATCTCTAATTCAGAAAAACAGAAAAAAATTGTTTTCAAGTCAAAGTAAAAAAGGCCTTGGAGTACACACATCAAAACAACATGTAGAAAGGGAGTGCCTCCTTTCTACATGTTCTACATGTTTCTACATTTTAATTCAGTAATTCACATTCACTCATTTTCCCCCATCGATACATTTTCTTCAACACCTGCGCTTCCTTTTTCATATAACCCTATTCTTCTTTTTTTTTTGCTGTTGGCTTTGTTGTTTAAGGGCCAAGAGACATGAAACAGTGGAGAGATGGTGGAGTGACGGGTGGCCATGTGGCAGCGCCCTTGGACCTTGGCGCCTTGCTCTAGGGCACCTCAGCATTGCCCAGGAGGTGAACTGACTCCAGCTGCGAAGTCCTTGTAGACTGAGCTGCTGCCTGGCTCAGTAATTTATTGACAGAAGTTGATAAACTGTTTCATGCATTACTTAGCTTTGACTCCATTAATGCCCATCTCTGTTCTTCTCACATGCTTTCTTGTTTTTATACACAAGTAGATTTTACACATAGCCCGGATCTTTTTCTTCTGAGCCTTTGTTTTACCAACACAACTCCAAAATCTAATATGCTCTACAAGATTAATCCATTTCTGATGCCCCCGCTTATTCTTCCAGAATAATGGGACCCTGGTTCCTTTTCTTTTCTCTCTTACGCTCCTTTCTGTCTCTTTGTGTGTGTGTGTGTGTGTGTGTGTGTGAGTGTGTGTCCGTGTGTGTGTGAGGGAGAGACAGCTAGAGATTCTCCCATATAGCCTTTTCCAAATCTATTTGAGTTCACACAGAAGTTAATTTATTAAATCTCAAATTGGCCTTTTTATTATGTATGCTTATAAAGATTCTAATAGAGATGTGAAGTAATGCAATTCTGTGTTCTTGAAAAGCTCATGAATCTCTATAACTTTGCTTTTTCAAAGAAAGCCTGTTCTAATTGAGTCTGTTTTATAGTGCTGCCGTAAAAATATTCATTCAGATTAATTATTAAATATAATGTAGCTTAACTCCCTTCTCATTAAATCTACTCATTGTAAAGAAAAAGATTATTAAGTGAGTAGAATTAGCGCCAATAGAAAGTAATTAAAGGAATGCAACATTACTGCAGGTGTTCCTTTTTGCTCGGCCAAAATAGTTCCGATATCATGTGTGATGGGAGTGGAGGAGAAGGGAAGTGGTGTGGCATAATGGAAAGTTGTCATAGAGAAGAAGTGGTGTGCTGATAAGTGGCAGATAGAGGTTTTACACTTGGCCGGAGCATATCGGTAATAGCTCCAGGAACGGCAGCGTATTGACTCCAGTCAAGGAGATGGAGGGTAGGAGGAAACATTTCTGTCTGCGGTTTGAAGAGGGTGACACCCAGCTCTGGAACAGTGCAAGTCTTCTGGGAAGAGTATCTGCCATGGAACAGATGCCCCAGTAGCAGGCGGGGGAAGCTGGTGGAGGATGCTGGAGGAGATAGCGCTGTGGTGTATTTGTAGATTTAATCAAGTCAATCAAGTTCAGTTAAAAGTGAAACAGTCCATAAATTGCACAGATCACAGCTGATGGTAGGATGCATGTACTGTAAAAACACAGAGAAGACAATGATTAGGAAAATAAGAGCACATTTGGTATGATGACTTATAAAGCAAAAGACAAAACAAACACAAACACAATAAACTCTGTGGTAAAATCTTCTTCTGTTGTCGTGGGTCTCGGGATTGCTGCAGTCTATCCCAGCAGATTTGGGGCGTGAGGCAGGGTACACTCTGGGCGCGACGCCAGTGCGCCATGGAACAAGTAAAGGAAGTAAAATAGATGCAAAGAGAAATATTGCAGACCACAAGATATGAGACAAGAATAGATGAAATGAATTAAAATTAAATCTTATGCCCTGTTAAAGCCAATAATGTAATAACAACCGATAATGTAATAAATTCTCCCTTTTGAAAGGTAATAGGCCAATAACATAATAATTTATTACAATATTTGGCCTGGTTAAAAAAAAAAGTCCATATACAATGGTACCTCTACTTAGGAAATTAATTGGTTCCGGAAGAAATTACGTAAGTAGAAAATTTCGTAAGTAGATACGCGTTTTCCATGCAAATGCCCTAATCTGTTCCAAACCCCCAAAAATTCCGACATAAATGTTTTATAAAGCATAAAAATGCACCAAAACATGTAACAAATACATGTTACAATTAGATTATTACACAATAAATGAGAGTTGTGCATAATGTAAAAAACAAAGAATAGAGTAAAGAATAAAAATGATGGTCATTTAGCTTTTAACTGCTGTCCTCATTGTTTTTTGCCCTCTTTGGTTCATACTCTCCCATCTCACCATGCTGAACAACAGAGTGAATTCCAAACCTCCTTTTGAACTTATCCAACCACCCACGCGATGCCTTAAAATCCTTAAACTTCCTTTTGTTTTAATAACGTGGCGATTGTAGATGCATTATGGCCATATTCTTTGGCGACCATATGCATCCTTTTCTCATGCTTTTCTATGATCTCTTGCTTTGTTTATATGGACAAAAAAAACCTTTTCTTCGTCTTTTCTTTTCCTCTATTCTCCGTCACCAATCTAGCTCCACACAGAGGTGGAATGGCATCCCACTTAGCCAATGGGATGCCAGGAAGATACTTGGTAATGGCCAATGGCAGAGCAGCTGTGAGAAAGGTACGTTCAGGAACCTGTGGGAGCAGCGAGTATCAGCCGATACTGTATTTTTAGCTTACGTAAGTCGAAATTTCTTTCGTAACTAGAGGCAATATTTTCCTGCTGAGAACATTCGTAAGTAGAAAATTTTGTAAGTAGAGACATTCGTAAGTAGAGGTACCACTGTAAATGACTAAGGTAATTGCCAAAAGCTATTACTTTATTGGTTTGGGACTTTTATTACGACATTGGTCAGTTATTACATTATTGGCCTATTTGAAAAAAGGCAAATTTAATAAATTGCCATCTATTATTACATTATCAGGTTCAAATTGCCCAGCCTCTCTTCTCTTGGTGCTGCTTATGCCTCACTTGAGCTCCTGCATATTGTAGAGTTTGTAACTTTAAGACAACTAAGCCCCTGAAATGTCGAAGCCCATCAGGAAGCTTTATCCCCACCGGAGAGCCGGATGGAAGTGCTGCAGAAACAACCCAGGTGGACACCCACCTGTTTCACTGAGGAGCTGTTTTGACACCCAATGAACGATAGACAATGACATTCAGGCACCGTGAAATCACTGAAGTTATATGTGCTGAAGCAGAGACCTGACAATAAATCAGTTTCCCCATATCTTCACCTCCACAGAACCAAAGGAGGAAGACTCAGCAGAAACAGAGGACAACTATAACATGCTTTAGCAAAAGCTATCATCCTTATAGAATTAGGAAACGTGAATACTTGATGAGCAGTGGAGGTTGGTTGGAAACCATTTGAGTCTTTTTTTTTTTCCTAATATGTATGTTTTATGTCTCAACATGCTGCTGGTTTCCTCCCTGTGCCTCTACTTCCCCCATTTTTTTTATTCAAATAAAAGTAAGCGAGTGTATTCATGTGGGGTGGCACTGTATGTAAAACTGTGAGTTGTCAGCATAATTATTGTTGAGGAATTTATTATAATATACATCATCTGAGCAAGTCGGTCCATGTGATTATTAAGGATGAGCTCCAAGACAAAGAAAACTCTTGAGGAACTTCCTGTCTGTGTAGGGTGGATTTAATATCATTGAATCCAGATGTATTTTATGCCTTAAGTCTACGATTTCAGTGAGAAAAAGACAAAAAACTAAGTTAAAAAAACATTCTTTATTGATCTTTCCAATTTAAAGTTGTTGTGATCGGGGCATGTTGTTGTTAATTACGGTTGAATCCAGATTAGACTTTTCCAAAGACTGTGATATACAGATTCTTTTCAAAAAGCCTTAACTGGAAAGAGCTATTGACTGTCTGTACTGCATGTCGACATCTCTAAGCCAGCTTTTAGGCTAGGTGTGGAGGTGGTAAACTACTGGTGTAAGGGTTACATTATCTAGATGGAAAAATGCTTAAAATTAATTAGATTTGTCTCTGCTGGGACAGAGGTCACATCATTTTGCTTAACTGGCTTATCTTTACTGTTTTATCAAGGAAAAAGTCACTGCATGGTAAACTGGACAAGCAGTTCAGGAGAAGCTTATGCTGCAATTATGGTGGGTGCAAAATTATTTCTAAGAATAATAAGAGGAAGGCAAATAAACTGCTTCACAAATTTCTACTGTTTTATATATTTAGAATCAAAGTCTCTCCTTATAGATGCCATAATGAATCAGACTTTATGGAAGTTTTTAAACATTACTGGGAAAAAAAATCCATAAAAGGCAAATGTGACGATTGATGTCAGTCTTATATATGCCCATTAAATTAAGCTATAAGTCATAAGTCATATAATATAATATAATAAGTCATATCTTATTTGTGAAGTCTTTATAAAAACAGAAGTGTAACTGTTTCCAGTCCTTATGCTAAGCTAACGAGCTATCTCCTGGCCATAACCTTACATTTAATGTTGATATGAATAACAAGCATATTTACCCAAATCTCATAGTATTACTATAACAGTAATAGATTCCCCTCCCCCCTGCAAAATTAGTTGAAACGCTAACGAATAGCACTTAATTTTCCCAGGTTTTTTGTTTCATTTTCAAACTGGATCGCGTTGGTTTTGCATACACAAAGGCTAAGAAAATTCCAGCAGTCCCTCTTCAAGCTTTTAAATGACTAAAAAGCATAAATTGGTTCATTAAACTTTTTTTTTTTTTTTTTTTACCAAAAGAAGTGCAAACATTCCAGTCAGCAGTTCATCTCAGGGCCTTAAGCACACCGTCCAGAAGTGCAGCCATTTGCACTTTTTATAAGCTTTATCCCCACCTATTCTAAGATCTGATGCTAAATTTGTCCCTCATTCCTTCTCCCTAAGCTTAAGCCGTCAGCCCAGTAATACAGCTTCAAGAGCACATATCCTGCTAACTTATTTATTTATATAGGTGTCTGCCTTTAGTAGGGCTGCCATATTGCCAGGTGCTACTCAAGGAGACAGACAAGGAGACAGACATTTTTCAGTATTTCATACTGCTTAACTCTCTTAGGAGCTTATCTGCCAGGCACTGTGTAAAAAATATCTATATATGTTGTACATTATTATTATTATTATTATTATTATTATTATTATTATTATTGTTTTTATTATTATTATTATTATTATTATTATTATTATTATTATATTTTTATTATTATTATTATTATTATTATATTTTTATTGTATAAAATAATTATCATAAGATGGTATGATTTACAGGCAAAAAAAAACAAGAAAGCAGATCAAAAGATGGTTGTGCTTTTTCAAACAATTAAGGAGCCTTTTAATGACATTATACTAAATATTCAACAGTAAATTCAAGGGCTGTCAGTTTAACGCATTAATTACATTAATTAATTTCGCTGCAAATTAACACGTTATAAAAATTCACGCAATTAATCGTGAATGGAAAGTGAATGCGCAAGCATTTTAAATTTGGCCCATTGAGGGACCCGTAGGCTGCAGTGACGTCACTTCCTACCTGCGCCATTAGTCAAAAGCAGAGTGACTGACAACAGAGATGGACGCGACACAGGAGAGCGAGGCAAGCCCACTTGGACCTTTGGGCGAAAAGTACATTTATAAAAAGAACAAAGACGGGACTATCAACAAAAACATAGTGATTTGTACCTTTTGTAAAAGAGAATTTTCATATCACCGAAGCAGCTCCATCCTAACGTAACATTTAAATACAGAACATGTCAAGGACACACAGTTGTCTGTTGTCAGTACCTCTAACGTTAGCTTATCCTTTTAAAGGAAATGCCTGTTGGCATCTTACTATTGATGTTGCCTTATTTAGAGGCATGTTATCCTATTCATTTTGAATTGCTGTATTGAGTCAGCTTCAGTATTCATTTTGATTGAAAGTCTGCTTATGTGCCTATTTGAGACTCAGCCTTATTTTGTTTCTGAATTTTATTTATTTTATTTAACCGTATTCGTATTGCATTTTTGAGAAATGCACCTGGCCTAATTGGTTTGCTGATGTGCTTGGCCTTTTTTCTTTTGAAATTCATTTATAAAGCACACTTAACCTATAAAAACGTGGATTTCAAATCTTCTCTTCTTGATGTATTCTATTGATTAGTCATGCAGTACAATTTTGTAATGTCCTAGAATTCAAATTCTTTATTTGGGGCATTTAGCAGGTATGAGATTAAAATGTGATTCTTCTTCTTTTCCTTTTTGGCTTTTCCCTTCAGGGGTCGCCACAGCGAATCAACCGCCTCCATCTAACCCTGTCCTTTGCATCCTCTTCTCCCACACCAACTACCTTCATGTCCTCTTTCACTACATCCATAAACCTCCTCTTTGGTCTTCCTCTAGGCCTCCTGCCTGGCAGTTCAAAACTCAGCATCCTTCTACCAATATATTCACTATCTCTCCTCTGGACATGTCCAAACCATCTCAGTCTGGCCTCTCTGACTTTATCTCCAAAACCTCTAACATGTGCTGTCCCTCTGATGTACTCATTCCTGATCCTATCCTTCCTGGTCACTCCCAGAGAGAACCTCAGCATCTTCATCTCTGCTACCTCCAGCTCTGCCTCCTGTCTTTTCCTCAGTGACACTGTCTCTAGACCAAACAACATCGCTGGTCTCACCACAGTTTTGTACACCTTTCCTTTCATTTTAGCTGAAACTCTTCTATCACACATCACACCTGACACTTTTCTCCACCCGTTCCATCCTGCCTGGACACGTTTCTTCACCTCTTTTCCACACTCTCCATTGCTCTGGACTGTTGACCCCAAGTACTTAAAATCCTCCACCTTCTTGATCTCTTCTCCCTGCAACCTCACTCTTCCACTTGGGTCCCTCTCATTCACACACATGTACTCTGTCTTACTGCGGCTAACCTTCATCCCTCTCCTTTCCAGGACAAACCTCCACCTCTCTAGCTTCTCCTCCACCTCGTCCCTACTCTCACTGCAGATCACAATGTCATCTGCAAACATCATAGTCCATGGAGATTCCTGTCTAACCTCGTCTGTCAGCCTGTCCATCACCATAGCGAACAAGAAGGGGCTCAGAGCTGATCCCTGATGCAGTCCCACCTCCACCTTGAACTCCTCTGTCACACCTACAGCACACCTCACCACTGTCTTACAGTCCTCATACATGTCCTGCACCGCTCTAACATACTTCTCTGCCACTCCAGACTTCCTCATACAATACCACAGTTCCTCTCTGGGCACCCTGTCATAAGCTTTCTCCAGATCTACAAAAACACAATGCAGCTCCCTCTGGCCTTCTCTGTACTTCTCTATCAACATCCTCAAAGCAAATACTGCATCTGTAGTACTCTTTTTTGGCATGAAACCATACTGCTGCTCACAAATGCTCACTTCTGCCCTTAGTCTAGCTTCCACTACTCTTTCCCATAACTTCATTGTATGGCTCATCAGCTTTATTCCTCTGTAGTTGCCACAACTCTGCACATCTCCCTTGTTCTTAAAAATGGGCACCAGCACACTTCTCCTCCACTCCTCAGGCATCTTCTCACTATCTAAGATCCTGTTGAACAACCCAGTCAGAAACTCTACTGCCACCTCTCCTAGACACTTCCAAACCTCTACAGGTATATCATCAGGACCGACTGCCTTTCCACTCTTCATCCTCTTCAGTGCTCTCCTCACTTCATCCTGGCTAATCTTTGCTACATCCTGGTCCACAACAGTCACCTCTTCTAGTCTTTGTTCTCTCTCATTTTCCACGTTCATCAACTCTTCAAAGTACTCTTTCCATCTTCCCATCACACTGCTGGCACCTGTCAATAGACTTCCATCCCTATCCTTAATCACCCTAACCTGCTGCACGTCCTTCCCATCTCTATCTCTCTGTCTTGCCAGCCTGTATAGATCAGTCTCTCCCTCCTTACTGTCCAACCTAGCATACAAGTCATCATAAGCTTCTTGTTTGGCCTTTGCTACCTCTACCTTCACCTTACGCTGTATCTCCCTGTACTCCTGTCTACTCTCCTCAGTCCTCTCAGTGTCCCACTTCTTCTTAGCTAACCTCTTTCTTTGTATACACTCCTGTACCTCCTCATTCCACCACCAAGTCTCCTTGTCTACTTTCCTTCCAGATGACACACCAAATACTCTCCTACCTGTCTCCCTGATCACATTAGCTGTAGTTGTCCAGTCATCTGGAAGCACCTCCTGACCACCCAGAGCCTGTCTTAACTCCTTCCTAAAGGTCATGCAACACTCTTCCTTTTTTAGCTTCCACCATTTCGTCTTCTGCTCTGTCTTTGTCCTCTTCATCTTCCTCACCACCAGAGTCATCCTACACACCACCATCCTATGCTGTTTGGCTACACTCTCGCCTACCACTACTTTGCAGTCACTGATCTCCTTCAGGTTACATCGTCTACACAAGATGTAGTCTACCTGTGTGCTCCTACCACCACTCTTATAGGTCACCCTATGTTCCTGCCTCTTCTGGAAGAAAGTATTCACTACAGCCATTTCCATCCTTTTTGCAAAGTCAACTACCATCTGTCCTTCTGCATTCCTCTCCTGGATACCAAACCTGCCCATCACTTCCTCATCACCTCTGTTACCTGCACCAACATGTCCATTGAAGTCTGCACCGATGACAACTCTCTCACTTCTAGGTATGCTCTGCATCACTTCATCAAAGTCCAACCAGAATTTCTCCTTCTCCTCCAGCTCACATCCTACCTGTGGAGCATACCCACTAACAACATTGAACATCACACCTTCTATTTCTAGCTTCAGACTCATCACTCTATCCGACACTCTTTTTACCTCCAGGACATTCCTAACAAACTCCTCCTTCAAGATAACTCCTACTCCATTTCTCTTCCCATCTACACCATGATAGAACAACTTGAACCCTGCTCCTAAACTTCTAGCCTTGCTACCTTTCCACCTGGTCTCCTGGACACACAGTATGTCTACCTTCCTCCTCTGCATCATGTCGACCAACTCTCTACCTTTTCCTGTCATAGTTCCAACATTCAACGTCCCTACTCTTAGTCCTATACTCTTGGCGCTCCTCTTCTCTTTCTTCGTGCGAACGCACTTTCCTCCTCTCCTTCTTCGACCAACAGTAATCCAATTTCCACCGGCGCCCTGTAGGTCAACAGCGCCGATGGCGGTCGTTGTTAACCCGGGCCTCGACCGATCCGGTATGGAAGTCATATGTTTGATTCGCATCTTTGATTTGGCAAAAGTTTTACGCCGGATGCCCTTCCTGACGCAACCCTCTGTATTTATCCGGGCTTGGGACCGGCACAATAAGACACTGGCTTGTGCCCTCTTGCGGCTACATTATGAGATTAAAATGTGATTAATTAGATTAATTAATTACAAATCCTATAATTAATTAGATTAATTTTCTTAATCGTCTGACAGCACTAGTAAATACTTTTATTCAATTCTCATTATTTTCGAACAAATATTTTGGTCAGGACAGGAGCCAGGCATCATAACACAGAAAACCAGTTCCTTCTTTGAGAGCTGATATAAAACCCTATATAAAGTTGATATAATACATAATATTTAGAATGCAGTGTAGTTGGACGTTTGACAGCTGTGTGAAATTGATTATAGAGTATAATATGGGACCTTTAATTCCTACTATCTAACATCAAACACAGCTCTTTGTTCTCCTGAACTGCAGAAGTGGAGCTCTTTCAATACGAGGCCCGCAGCTGAGCGTGTTTGTATGTTTCACATGACATGCTGTTCCCCCCTCTGTCAGAAAATACTGAGGTGATATTTGGGTAACCGTAGGCTGTGAGGTAGAGCACCAGACTCCACCAGAGCGCCCGGAGTCAGCAGCAGGGAGAGACGTCATGATGTGTCAGCCAGCATCACATCACATTTGGCTCCCAGCAAAGCAAAGGTCTCCGGCCACATCAGTTCACATAACGGACAGAATGAGGAACAGTAACCTCAGTCCAATGCTGTCTGTGTACTTACACAGAAAGAAGGGAATATGTGCAAGATGTTCTCACCAATGGTCACACCATTTTAAGATTCTGAGTCTATTGAACAATGAACTTTGAACTCATGATTCAGGTTATAAGGAAATGAGGTGAGAAGGAATCAGTGGAGGGTTGGATGATTGTATGCAAGTTCATTATTTTTAGTAAAACTTCATTTGTAGGGTGTCAAATGCTTGTTTGTTTTTTTTTAAACATTTGTCTGTTTCGTTCAGAAAAAAGCAGTTATCCTGATGCATCTGAGACACACAGGAGTTTACCTTCAACAGGAACAAATTAAACAACGACATGTCTGACAACATCGAAGACAGAGGAGCTACAATTTTCCTACAGATTGTAGTAAAATATACTTCATTCATTTTCCAGAACATTTAATGAACGGACAACAGTTCATTCATCCATCCATTTTCTCGTAAATTAGACTATCACAGTCACCTCGTCTTCAGCTGCTTATTGGCTTTTAGGGTCAGAGGTCTGCTGGAGTCGGTCTCAACTGACTCCGGGCACAAGGCAGGGTATACCCCAGATGAGACGCCAGCTGATTACAGGGCCATAGGAAAGACAAACAACTACATATACACACACACACTCACACCTACACACAATTTGGTGAGACTAATTCACCTAAGCTGCAGGTTGTTGGAGGTGGAAGGAAGCTGGAGAACCCAGAGAGATCCCTCACAGGCACGGAGAGAACATACAATGTCTCCACTGAAGGGAATTGAACCTGGAACCTTCTTACTGTGAGGCAACAGCAACTGCGTGACCATCACAGAAAATGTTTTTCTAACCTTTACCTACACACTATTGAACACACAGTCCCAGGACCTAACTTGCACCACCGTCCCCTCTTGTAGTCTACTGGTGTCTTTAAAAATGAGGAATGCAGGACTTTGTGACTTGAAGCTGAGATACATTACTAACTCTCTGCATAATATTTCTGCAGCATGCACACTCGCTTTTCTCATCTTTCCACAATCAGCTTTTCATTATATTTATGGGTTTGGTTGCAGTAATAATTCTGAATAAAGTACATGGAAAAGTCACATTTAACCATCTGCAAAATGGACAATATAACCTCACATTATTTTGTCATCTTCAATTTATAGTGAACAAGCAAGCTAACTTAGGAATCATTAACGTTAAATATATTCTAAAGGGTGTCAGGTCTGTATTCACTTAATTTAAAAATCACAATTTCTGTTTTCTCATCCACTCCAGCCCCTGTAGCTCTGCAAATTGAGTCTTTATTCCAACAAATTATACAACGTATCATACTATAATGTGTAAAAATAAATGAACTTGAGTTTCAGGTGGTGGCAAACACAGGAATACGAATATGTTGTTATAACTTTATTTGTTTCTCTTTTCTCAGTATGTCCCTCACTGGTTGCATGTTTTAAGCATATGTTCAGACATGCTTAAATCTGCTTTAAATCTCAAAATAGACCATTTACAACTTGTATGAACGTGCATGATGGGAGTACATTTATTCTGTTATTTTTTTATTCTCTGTAGTGTCATCAGTTTGTCTTGTACGAGCTGATCTTCCTCCCTTTTGTTTCAGCTAGTATTTGCATTGTTTATTAATTGCTAATCAAATTAATGCAGCGGCTCTGCTCATCTTTCTTTGGTAGCAGCAGGTCCATTAATTCTGCTGTGTTTTCATGCTGGTGATGTGAAATTTGAGCAGTGATGTTTCAGCATGTGTTATTGTTGTGACTGAGGTGATTTTGGGATATTGCTTTTTTTTTTTATTGTTCTTGGAGTCTCGTTTCTATATTGAATGTTGCTTCAGGGATGTAAACAACTTCTGTGGAGTTCATCATATAGGTTATATTGGCCTTGACTGGTTGATGATATACCTCTTATCAAAGACAAGACAGCCACTGTTACATTCTGTCTGCAGATGTCCATCCTGACGCTTTAAGTGTGTGACTCCATATTCAACTAGCTTAAATATAAAATACCTACAACAACCATCAATGCAAACCAGAGTTCCAAACCATGGATGTATAATATGCTACAGGCTATTTAAATGTGCTTAATTTATTTGATGTCTTGTTTTATTGGTCCATCAGCTCAGAATTTAAAGCTGTTCAGATTCTCAAAAATGAGAAGCTGTTTGTGATAATAAAATCTGCAGAAGTGTAAATGTAAATGTAGTTGAAATGCAATATTAGTAATAAAAATAGAGCCCACGCTGTACTTTCTGCCTCCTTGAAGGTGGTGTGTTTTGGTCTGTAATGAATAGTGGTGACAGTTCCAACAAAACTTCCTCTCCTAGGCCTCTGAAATGCCACCAATACACAATCTGCATTGCTATAGAGCACACACAATCATGTTGTGTGCACTGTGTTGTACAGCTCCAGTCAATACAATGAAATCTAACAGACACAAACAGGAAAAGAAATCACAAGCAGAACGCAAGCAAAACTGACCTTTAGACTAATTTGTTCGGAAATGTTACCTTTCATTTTATATTTAACAGCCTCATTAAAATGTTTACTCATGAAGTGTTTCCTCATTTCCATCTTGCTGCACGCTGCTCGCCTTTTGTTTTTCCATTTGTCTTCCATATAAAAGCCGCTAATGAAAGATCTTTCGATACAGTAATCATCAATGGAGAGTGGCCTATAAACAGAAAGCAACATAAATGAATGATGATAGATCTTTTTGGAGTAGCTTGCTCTCACATGACATGAACCAATCAGCAGACAAAACAGGCTTACCGGCCCGGTTACAATGAACCCAATTGAGCTGAGCTGTGATTAGGATTCAGCGAGCAGCACCATTCAAATAGCCACGTTCAGCCCAAAAGGAAACTGATCAGGCTTTCTTCCAAGGGACTGTTTTTTTTTTTTTTTTTTTTGCCTCTTGGGTCCCAGAATCAGCTAGTTGTATCACTGATGATGATGGAAGTGCCACTCAGTGGGATAACTTTCAAGTGATTGAGTGGGGCATTAGATTTTTGTTTATTCAGGATCCAGGTGCAGATAACAGGGAGTTGATTACAAGTTGCTGCTGCAGAGCACAGCGTGACGTCTCCGTTTAATCAAGAACAAAAAGTTAATGGTGTCGTTTCTCGTTCGTTAATGCATTCATATCTAGATTTTGTTTGTCATTGGCTGATTTGACCAAACATCTTGCTAGGGATCGTTTTGTTTTGTTTTTTCCTTTCACTTCATTGTACTCATTGAAATTCATCGCAATTAATTATTTAACATTGAAAGCACTAAAACTGAGTTTGTGATCTGAATTCTTTTCAAACAATGTCAATTTAAAAAAAAAAAAAATCAGATTTCACTTACAAGTTTTAGAACTCATTGTACTTTCTACGTAATACTCTGAGCTCGGTGTATTTCTACCGTGGGAACCAACATTTTTCAGGTGTGGGTGTATAGCGCTGACAGCATGCTGCTGATTAGCAGAACTCACAGGATAGCTGATTAGCTGCATTTCCTGTTCTTTTGTAAGATTTAGAGATAAGAGTTGAGGGGTACACCCCGGACGTCAGTATTTGCGGGGCCACATAAAAGACGAACAACCACTCATGCTCACACTCACACCTACAGGCAATTTGGAACGATCATTTCACCTAAGCTGCATGTTTGTGTAGGTGGGATGTAGCCGGTGGACCCAGAGAGAACCCACTCAGACACTGGGAAAAAAAACAAACTCCACACAAAAACCCAGAACCTTCTTGTTGTAAGGCAACAGTGCTACCCACTTCCCCATGAAACTATATCATGCATAGTAATTAAGCTGAATGGAATCATTTAATCAGATTTTTTGGCTTGTTTGAAAAAGATCATCTTAACCCTATAAAACCTGAACTATTAAATGATTGCCGATAAAATATATTTTTTGGAAAAGAGGGTCTTAATGAAACATTCTGACAAAAAAACAAAACAAAACGTAGATGAATTTGTGTATACGAGCTTTAATTTGTATAGTTTTTATTAAATCCGGAATTTTACACATGCAAAATGCATGTGAAAAATTCATCTGATTGTATTCATCTGATTGTATACATCAGGTTTTTTTTCAGGAAAAAATAATCAAAATTATGACTTAGAGGTCTCAAATTCCTGAACACTTGATTTTATAGGGTTAAATATTTTTAAATTCAAAAGCTAGAACTCAAAATTATCTTAGTGCAGATGAGACCACCTGTTAGCGTAAATTTCAAGTTTGTTGGTATTTAATGTTGGATGCTCAGGTTTTACTGTCTGACCAAGCACAGGTGAGCAAGCAGAGATTTCGTTTTAATTATTAGACTGAACCTGAGGTTAATGTTAAAAACTGGACAATATGTGATCTTTGTCCATATATAAATTTTAAAATGTTCAGGAATGAATCACTTTCATAATTCAGCACCCAATCACCTGAAAGATTTAAATCTTTTTGTCCCATATTGCCTTGATAGATTAGTGTCATAATTTAGATAATACAGAGTGGCACTGGAGGTAAGTTACTAACGTTAGATTGTTTCTTTAATGTTTTGTTATTGCTGAGACTGTCAAACTTTGTGCTCTAAGGGCTGAATGTAATCACTCTACACCAATATGAAATAATGAAGTATGAAGGGTAATTGTTAAACAAGTGTCCTCCTGGGAATCCTTACAAGATTGTACCTGACATGTGTGATGAGTACGAGCTGTCGTGTTAGTGTGGATGCACACCCACACGCTCACACGTATCCACTCACAAACATTTGCACATTAAACCCTATTAATGCAAACTCAGAACCCAAGTGACATCTCCTGCGGTGTAATGAGAAATTTAGCAGGAATCTGAGGCTGATTATCAGCTGCAAATCTGCTGCAATGCCAGTAATCAGAGGAGATGGTGCAGAGGAGAGAGAGAAATGAAGGGAACCCAGCAGCGAGTCTGAGCACTAATTAAACAGTACCTGCAACTTGTTTCCTGCAATCATCTAAACATGACAACGTTGCGAAAGCTCTGAGGAAAATTCATTCTGATGCTGCAAAAAAAGTCTGATTTCATGAATTGCTTTTTCTTATTGAGTCCAGTGTTGTCAGACTTAGATGAATAAACAATGGGGGCTTGTTTCTGCTCTTAAAAATTATCATTCTTTCAATTTGACAGCATGAAATCTTTGAAAGCCACTAAACCATTACAAACAAGTGTGATCGTGTCAGAGAGCGCGTCTCTGGAGGGGAAGGACGTAAAGTAAAATTATAATCAACTCATGATATTCTTGTCTGCTCGGGTGTCGCAGGGTTAATCACAAAATTAACTTGTCTTCTTCCTGGATGAAACAATTAAGCAGTGCCGGACAAACTCCTCACATAATTGAGGCTGAATAATGAGGAAGACGCACGCAGTCCAGTGGGAGGGAAGATGACGGAGGAGGGATCACAGATTGGTAATTAGGAAACAGAACAGTCGATGGTACCTGTACAAGAAATGTTTTTGTGCTGCTTATGGCACAGTTCTATCGCTGTGATATAGGAGCCGCAACTGTAATGAGAGGATTTGACGCTCTAGTCGTAATAAACTACCTTTGTTTGACTAAACCAGGCCAGACTAGATTTATTTAATACACAGAAATAGATTGGAGGATACCTGAGGCACACATTAGTGGTGGTGTATTATAATAAAGTTTTGTTGTTATAGAGTAGGTGTCTGTCTGGGGGTCAAATATCATCTGGCTCGCATTTTATTTTTTCTTATAATATAAACAGAAAGATGTTTCATTCCTACATTATCCTGACAACAATGCACTTCTTTTAATTTGTATTTGAGTTGTATCGGACATTGATGTCTGTGCTGACTGTGTATGAAACAAAGCTACAGGGGCCAGACTCCACAGTGCGTTGCTTCAAAACCTACTCTCACAACAAAAAAAGCAAATTTGCATCAGGTGAAAATCAGACATTCCACCGATTACCAAAGAAAAACATCAAATTAGAGAAAATTTGTCAATTTTGTTTGGCTGGAAAAAAAATACCTGCTGATTATTTTTTGTGACTCGACTGATTAACGAGTTACATTACAGAAATGTCTTCATCTCCATCTATTGGTTGTTTTGATTACCTAATTTTCACTAGAATTAGTCAAAAGTTTTTTTAAACTCTTGTGTCAGAAACGTCATACATCAGTTTGGTGTAGATTTCCAGATGGACATTTATCGTAACATGTAAGTTAAAAGCTCAAAAATGTTTTTAAATGCTATGAAAATGGTGTAGTTTCGAATTACATTCTATATAAACTATGTGGATTTTTGAACAAAAAGCATCTGACATACATCAATCCCATAAAGGTGCTTGATTAAAAACAACATGACCGAGAAAGAGATCTGAACGTTAACATATGACTCACAAATGTGTCGTTACACATTTAGACTGCTGTTTACCTCCCACCCAAGAGTAATGATTGTATAATGAAGCAGCATTTACATAATGTCAAATGATTTGCTTGTCTTAGGTGTTTAAATGTAGCAGATGGTAGGAACGGTGTTGTGTCAATATCACACCTTTAGAGCTCAGTGCAGATCTATACATTCCTGAAAAACAGGTGTTCGATGTTCACTACGGCCCTCGGTGCTAATGTTGTTTTAATGTGCAGGACTGCATCACCAGAGGTATTATTAGGACCATTATGTTTCCCAAAAAGACAGCGTCTGTCTCCTCTGCATTTTCTGCATGGTGAGCACATGAATACAGCAAATCAATACAGAGAATAGCAATCATGAGGAACTGCTCAAGCGTTGGTGAAAAGTGCAACCCACCAAGCGGCACTCGCTGTTTAACGGAACATACACAGCCTGCTTAGGCCTTGCTCAATTTATCGACCGCTGCAAGAAATCAACAGTGGCAAGCAGCTATAATAGACTCCATTCATACAGGCCTTTTATTCTGAGCAGCGCGAGGTGACAAATGGACATAATGTCTGCCAGCCTGCCGCTGAATTTATTTGATTTTTTCCCTCCTCCTTTCCCCATCTTTCCTTCACTAGTGATCCTCACTGATATGTCTTGATGCTCTGAAGCATCCAAAGTAAATTCATTCTTCCTCGATTACTGTTTGAAACCCTCAGAGTGCCAAGAACCACGTCACTGCCTTCCTTGAAGAGAATAAGAACACAGAAAGAGACAGAAAAGGGTCAAAAGAGGCTGAAGCATCAAAGAATAAGAGAACAGATATGAGATGTGTGTGTGCGTGTGTGTGTGCGTGTGTGTGTGTGTGTGTGTGTGTGTGTGTGTGTGTGTGTGTGTGTGTGTGTGTGTGTGTTTGTGTGTGTCCATGCACTGCATCATAATTTCTAAACCCCAGATGGTAAACTGAGAAGAAAATTGTTCAAATAAATCAGTTGTCCATTTGTTTGCAACTACAACAGCCAGTAAATGCATCTTCTCGGGGTGACAATCTTATTATATATGAGCAAATACGTCCACTGGTTTTCAAAAGTTTAGCAAAACACCATCAAGCACCCAGTTCTTGTTTACTCGCTTCAAAGAGGGGAATTTAGCGAGAATTATTATAATTCCAAATGAAGATGCAGAGCATTAATAATGAGAGCCCTTTACTACAGGTGTAAATAAACATTCCAGTCTTAAAGGGCGCATGTTGGTAATCTATCACCCCAGTTCCAGAGATGGGATGCTCCCCATGGGAAGATAATTCACCAGTTGTGATCTTGACCAGCAGATGATCTATACAGTCCTAGAAAAGGTTATTTATCGCTTTCATAATTAAATTTGGAGTCTTGGTGGAGGGGCTGTCATGGTGTGATCAATCACGTCCCACTGGCTGGAGCTGGAGAGGACCAAGAAGCAGGTGTTGCTCACTCCAGCTTGAAATGCTGTAGCTTTGCACCCTGGCTGGCCAGCAGGAAAACACAGAGCTCAGATTTATCCACATTCAAAAAGGGAGAAGAGACACCAAACTTTCAAAGCTGTCTGGGTTTCATAGCGATTGAAGTATATTCATGATTTTTTAAAAATCTATTAAATCAATTAAAAAAATCATTGATGATTTCATATTCTCTTCATTTTCTCCCCAAGTTGTTGGAGGTTATGTGATCACCGTGTTTTTACGCAAGGATTTCCTTGTCTGTAGTTGTAGATGTCAGACTGAAGTGGTTTTGATTAATTTTTAACATATTTCCAGTATTATAAAAACATTGTGTCAATCAAAAGTAAAATACCGAACATGGACAGATCAGTATGTTCCACTGGATCCAGATCTGGATCGTAATCCTGATAGATCACAATCCAGATCCGGGAGATTAAAAGCTGCAGTAAAGTGTAAAGTTGTAGTTTGGAAACTGATGTTGTAGACCAAATCCAGACAAAATGTATGATTTGTTCTTCTCAATATAGAACAAGTCTGCATTTTTTAAATTACTGGAGCTTAAATGCCTCACAGTATTATGGATGTCCGGTGTGTTCGCCCATCTAGACTCAAACTCACAACCCCGAGCTGATTCCAGCCGCCATCTCTCTTTGTAGTTCTCAAGAGTTTTTTAACAATGTGAAGGGCCGAAGGCTTCATTCACCTGATCCACTGGTGACTGGCGTTGTAATAGTGATCCCAGTAAAAGATAACGAGTGATACCTGATCCTTCTATGGATGGTTTCTGGTTCCACAAGAATCTACATTGAAAATTAATTTAAATGTCCTTTTCTTTGATGTTTTCATTTTTATATTATCAGTGTAACAGTTCATAAAAGTTTTTCACAATGACTGAATAATTTCTCTCAATCTGTCCGCAAAAGCAGTTGTCAAGACTAGTCTTCATCTAAATCCGTGTCACATTTCAGTTGTACGTAATGCTGCTTTCCCGGTTTGCTGTTAGCCCTCATTTTTGACTTTTGTCTCTGCACCTGATTCCCAGTCAAGAAGCAGTCCTGCTGCTTCTTGACTGATCCCTGACAGGAGACTTGACTCAGCACATCTCATAGTGTGAATGGAAACACTCTGCAAGTGCAGTCTGAATGCTACACTCCTGTCACAGATTTAACACTTCTCAATTATAAATCTTTGAATTTTAAGTGTTATCAAAAGTCCTGAACATGAGAAACTTTTCATGGACTGCACATCCTCTGTATGTACTTTACGTGCCAAAGCACCTGTGATTCTTCTGTCTTGAGAACAAGTAGTTTGTGTAAAGTTGTACATGCATGTCTTGTTTATGCATCTGGTCCTAGAACTGCAACAATATTAGAAATGCTAACAAATAAAAGAAACCAACAAACAAACATAAGTCAACCTCAAATGAGGTTCTAAAATGCAAGAACCAGTAAAAATTTGATACTAACTGGGTAAAACTCCTCCAAAATCCTCTGCATTGATTGACACTGACAGATTTAATAAATGTTTAGGGTTAATGTCTAACCAGTCCAGATAATAAACCATCCATGTACTCTCTATTTAAGAGAAAAACATATTGCCCTCCAGGACCTGCTTGAACAAATTGTTTTCACCTTGGATGGATGAGCATTACAACAATACACATTTACATTTATTGACTAAATGTTTCAAAGCCAGTGACACAAAAGACAATGAAAAGAACGACAGCCATCGTGTTGTCATCAAGGAGCCTTTTAAACACAACAATGTGGCTAATGAATATGAATCGCTGGTGAATGAAGGAATTTCAGATCCACTGTGAAAGGTGGCATAAGACGCCACTGCATTAGTGTCACTGTAATGCTTTAAGTGCGGAATAGCCATTGCCAGAGCACAGAGAGGGGGTGAACTATAGGACAACAAGAAGTCAATAGCTGTGTTGAGCACGAAATGAACATGCTGTTTAATCCTGTGTCCACAACAATAGTCTACTCCATCACATTGCTGCACCTGAGTACCCTCTGTTCAGTTTACCTTCCGCCGCCAGCCTCAAGGCACAGGCAGAAGGTGTGTGGGCTTTATTACACTGTGTGTGGGTGGGTGTGTGTGTGTGTGTGTGTGAGAGAGAGAGAGAGAGAGAGAGAGAGAGAGAGAGAGAGAGAGAGAGAGAGAGAGAGAGAGAGAGAGAGAGAGAGAGAGAGAGAGAGAGAGAGAGAGAGAAAGCACACGTGATCACGAGGTCTTTGGATTACACTCTGTCAAAGCCAAGACTTGTTTTGAAGGGGCTGAAATTGGCAGATGCACAGGAAAATGCGACGGCTCTTGTGATGAGTCGGTCCGATGATCGTCATCTCACTTCCCTGACAAATGTGATTAAAAAGGAGCTGGTATGTAAAGTTGGGATTAGCAAGATTTTGACAATCTCCGGTAAAAAGTCCTTGAGCTACATCCTGTATATATTAATGGAATGTGGTGCAGTATGGAACCTGAGCTAAGCAGGCCCTTTCATCTCCACATGGATGCAGGGCTTTAACCACAGTGTGAGCAGGCACAGATGAGGAAAAGAAGAAAACTTGAACATTTCCCATTTTGATGTTGATGGTCAGAGCACAGTCCATCGACTGGTTAATAATTACTTGTCATACGGATTCATTTTGTGATAGGAGATTAAAAACTACCACAAAAGATGAATAATCATGCTTTTGTAAATTCAAATTATTATATGGCTGCGTTGTACATTTGGGGACTTGTTCTAACCACCAAAAGATGTGGTTCTGGTGAAGGATTCATAGACCATATCTGACATGAATCTAACGCAGAAGATTAAAACGTCCTTTAGGGCTCTCAAAACAGATTCTGTGCTGATATTGTTTCAAAAGGTTAGTTTAATATAATAACCAGATTATTAATATAGTTATGGCTTTCTGTCAACAAACTGCTTCAGCTCTTCCTCTGATGGTGAAGTCTTTGTGAATCACTGATTTTGAAGCTCTGTACTGCTTCGATAGATTTTATACCAAATAGCAATGCAAAATGACAGTGATACCATCGCTCAAACCTTATATTTCATACCTAAGGTATAAAATGCATGTTTGTTAAATCTAGGCATTCTTTAGTACTTCCTATATTGTTTCTTATTGACGTCATTCACACATTTAGCGTATCGTTATTTGCTGTTGCAGCAGCTCAGTTCTCCCCCAGGCTTCATTACAGTGTCATCCCATATTATCCTGTCTGAACACTGTGCAGTTGGTCTCTATTCTAGGCTGACGTCCACCAATTGCCTGGATGGTGTGAGCACACCAGAGGGTTTGCTTTCCTCTCTGCGTTGTCCTGCAGGTTTATCCTTCTCACCTCCTCACCTGGCCGCCGGCACGTGGGCAGCCATTCTCAGATGGTTAATTATCTCTTGTCTGAGCTGTGATCACTGTCCCTCGGGCCCAGCGGCAGAACGCTGTACCAGAGGCAGCCTATTGAACTTCCTCCCGGCACACCGGGGTGTCCAACCACCTGGCTAATAACGATTCATGCAGCTGCCAATCTGGCTGAGCCTCACCATCAATATTCCTGTCTGCAAGATAACATCAATTAAGAGACGAGGTTTTCACCGTATTGAGACACAGGCCAAGTCCATCTACTGAGACTACCAGCCACTGACTGATAAATGTTCAAATTCATCAGCAAATCAATTGTAAATCATTGTTTAGTATGTGGAAGTTACCAGGAAATCCTATTTGATGCTGTTGTCCCACCTCAAAACACAGTACAGTATGTCCATTACATAACTTGACAAAGAAATTAGCCTAGCCTCTATAAAGTATATCTACAGTAGAAGCTATGTATCGCCCAAAAATGGAGAAAAAAATAGGAATTATTCAAACACAAGGGTACTAGCAGTTTACTATTCCTTACTACTTATTTGAAAAGATCATACTTTAACTGATATGAAAAATGCTGCATGCTATGATTGAGAGTGCAATGGCAACGTATCCGGAGTGTACCCTGTCGCATGACCCCAGTCTGCTTGGATTGGCTCCAGCGACCCCACGACCCATGACAACAGAAGATGTGAGAACTGGAAATGAATGAATGAATAAAATTTATTAAATAGCTATAATAGAAATAGCCAAAATAGATGACTAAAATCAAATGGGTGGTTTAAAAGACTAAATATAGTGAATAAATGGCTGAAGGTGTAGGTAACTCATAGTTTACTAAGTAATGGATAAATTAAATACTGGATTAAATAATGGATAAATTAAATAAAGACATTCAGTTTTTACCACTGCCAAGACAATCAAGCCAACTAATAAAGCTGAAATAATATACATAATGAGTAGTCTAGTTGTCCCATTTAAACTCATCTTAGATGGACGCAGTTGGTGATTGGATGAGAGTGAATTTATTTTACATGATGCTGGGATTACATTCGACAATTAAAGTCGTTTTTTCTTTTAACACGATGGTGATATTTACCCCCAGATCTTACACTCTTCAAAATGCATTCAAATTTTTTCTTCAGAACCGATGCTGTTAAAATTCATGGTGGAGACAGCCTTGGGCTCCCTGGGTGGCATGTTAAGAGTCAGAGGCTGTTTTAATCATGCTGAACAGTGGGGAGTGCCTAAGAGCCCCTAATGGCATCAGCAGTGAGAACAGAGGATGTGACGGGAGGGACAGACTGGGAACTAGAGGCCAGGGTGATTATCTGCAATTACCCTGATTACTGAGCCCTTCATTTGAATGACTAAGGTGAAATTCATTTAGTATTACTACCAAACTGAGTTGTAAATGTTCATTAGAAAGTCACTGAACAAGGCCTAAATATAATCTATTTTGTGAGGAAACAAAGGCAGTATGGATATGATCATAAAGGCTCAAGTAAATGTTTGCTAACGAAACAGGCATTTTATTTGACGATGTGATAAAGTGCTGCTTTCTTTGCGTTCTGCCTCTCCTCGCTCTTCTAAAACTGAAACACAGCAGAGGCCTATAGCATTTAATAAAACTACTTTCATCGCCCTAGTTATGCCATCTGTGAAAGTCAAACGCCCAAATACGTAGTTATTGCTAATTCTCCCTGCGTCCTCAGACAAATATTGCTGCTAGAGAGCACCATATCTAGTGATCAATCATATCACCTCTCTGAACTCGCTATGCAATTTATTAAATGCTGAACAAATGGGCCGGAGCAGGCAAGCGGCTGTTCCCAGGGCCAGGGAATGTAAATCTAAGCAGAGTAACAAATTAGCCAAACTTTTCTCTTTTTTTCCTGCTTACATACTAAAATGGCTGGTGGCAATAAAAGCAAGCCAAGGTAGACATTAAACTTGCAGGTTATAAGATAAATTTGTTTTTGTAGGTTGACAGTGCTAGCGAGTGAAGCATAATGGTGTTATTATAAAAATGATGCTCTGCATTAATTGCATTCATCCAGTTAGAGGTTCAAGAGTATTTTCATGTTCTCGGGTAATTTTGATTTAATTATGACAAAACTTATTTGTGCTCACTAGCATTGTCTTTTGGGTCTGCATATCTAAACGTAAGCAGAGCGTGGAATGACACAAGTTATGGACATGTTCTAATTTTCCAAACAATATGAAAACAAGGCAAATGAAGCCGTTCCAGATCTGATTCTACAGACTACAAATGACCCTCATGACCTGTGTCGGTCTGACTATTTATACACATCTGTTTTCAGATGTCTGGGGGTTTTTTTGTTGTTGCATTTTTTTTATGTTTTCAGCTGATTTTTAATAGATTTTTTTTTATATATATATATATATATGCTGTTATATTCCCCGAAGGGAAATTAAGAATGATGACATCTTTCAATACAACTCTAGTGACAAAATAAACCTTAACTTGTCTTTGGCGACATAATTGTTAGTAAAAATGATATGTGTGGAGAGTTGTGTAACTGCCTCTCAGTTCCCTGAAAGCATGTCTCTAAATCTCTAAATGTGGTGTGACCTAGTGCGCACTCTGAATTACATTTAGTCGAACAAACACAATAACAAATTTATTGTGAGAGAGCTGGAACCCATCCCAGCTGACACTGGACTAGAGGTGAGTATATCACTTTTAATGCATGCTGTGACATGAAGACACAAACATGAATAAGGAGTGTAGTGGTTGGTGTGTCAGCTCAGAGACCAAAGAGTCCAAAGCACCACAGTCAGACCCCAAACACCAGCTTAGCAGTCACCAGTGGTCCCATTCAACACTGATGGTTAGATGCTGGTGTGCTCGACCAAGATCATCAAGCAAGGAATCAAACCAGTGCCCAGAAAGCCACAGAGTTCAATAGAAACCAGACAGTCTGACCCACTCTGTGGACCACAAGGACATCTGGGACACAAAGCCTCAGTGGACCTGGAGACAATGAACCAGGCAGTTCTTTCTGCAGTTCTTCTACAATAAGAAGTTGGTGAAGGCAAACATTAAGCAGTGTCCTCCATTACGGTGATCAAGGTTGTGTCACACACTTGAAAGAAAATATTGTTTTTATGCTACAAATATTTCTAAGACAATCTGCAAACCTGTTAAAAATTTCCAAATGACTTAAAATGTAAATGTTCATTCATTCATTCATTCATTCATTCATTCATTCATTCATTCATTCATTCATTCATCCATCCATTCATTTTCTTTACCGTTTTTTTTTCTGTTTATGCCGGTCACAGAGGTTATTATATTATATTATATTTTGTTACTGAATATTATTTTTATTGTTATTACAGTAGTCACTCGCGTCTTCGCGCATCAACACGCGCGGCTTCACCTCATCAAGGATTTTTAATAGGTAGTCACGTGATACCGTACGCGCATTCTATTGGATGACGGCATCTGGAAGTGTGCTGTGTTCCGTGAGTCTCGGAACGCAGCGCACTTCTGTGAGACACAAAAGTGCTTTAAACAGTCTATAACAGTGTGGGAAAAGGTAATACAAATGGAAGGTGGTTTAATATCAGTATGGGGAGGGTTTAGAAAGGTTTAAACTATTGTAAATAAATAAATAAATAAATAAATAAATAAATAAATAAATAAATAAATAAATAAATAAACAAATAAATAAATAGTTTGTCGCTATATCGCAGAATTTTGTTTTTGTTTTGGGTGATTACTGGAATGAATTAAATGCGAGTAACGAGGGATTACTGTATTTTGTTTTCATTTTACAAATCTCATTATACGCCCTTCTTCACATTCTTGTACAGAGTCACTATCATAATTCACATTTAGAAGTTATTCTATTACATATAGCATCTCATTATGCGTCCATAGAAAGAAATTTAGTTCAAATGTCCCAACACCTTGGATGGATGGATGGATGGATGGATGGATGGATGGATGGATGGATGGATGGATGGATGGATGGATGGATGGATGGATGGATGGATGGATGGATGGATGGATACCATACAGTCATCCATGCAGCTGTAATTGTGCCTTGAATTAACCAACTACATGGGGAACATGCATTGAAGGCAACAACCCCAATCGTCTAACTATAACCATAAAGACACTGACTCTATCTGGCCATTCTGCCACTCTCTCTCTGTCTCTCTTTCTTTTACCCTGTCCTTACCTTCCTTTTATTTCTTTTCCGCCCAACCAGTCAACGCAGATGGCCGCCCAAAAGAGTTTGGGTCCTGCCTGGAGTTTCTTCCTCAGCGAGGGAGTTTTTCCCCGCCACTGTCGCTTATGCTTGCTCTGGAGGGTTCAGTTGGGTTTTTCTGTCTGTTAAAGCGCTTTGAAATGTCTGTTGCCTTGATTAAGCGCTATATAGATAAAACTTGATTGATTGATTGATGTATGTATGGATGGATAGATAGATAGATAGATAGATAGATAGATAGATAGATAGATAGATAGATAGATGGATGGATGGATGGATGGATGGATGGATGGATGGATGGATGGATGGATGGATGGATGGATGGATGGATGGATGGATGGACAGACAGATAGATAGATGGATACTTTATTAAGCTGACTGTGGGGGGTGTCAACTCACCTCCCGGTCACTGCCAAGACCCCTCTGAGCAAGGTGCCGTCCCCCTTACAAGCGTCTCAGTTGGGCACACCGCGATGTCGCTGACGTCACTCTGCCTCCTCCTTCTTCTTCTCCTTTCAGCTTTCCCCTTCAGGGGTCGCCATAGCGAATCAGTGTCCTCCATCTAACCCTGTCTTCTGCATTCTCTTCTCTCACACCAACTACCTTCATGTCCTCTTTCACTACATCCATAAACCTCCTCTTTGGTCTTCCTCTAGGCCTCCTGCCTGGCAGTTCAAAACTCAGCATCCTTCTACCAATATATTCACTATCTCTCCTCTGGACATGTCCAAACCATCTCAGTCTGGCCTCTCTGACTTTATCTCCAAAACCTCTAACATGTGCTGTCCCCCTGATGTACTCATTTCTGATCCTATCCTTCCTGGTCACTCGCAAAGAGAACCTCAGCATCTTCATCTCTGCTACCTCCAGCTCTGTCTCCTGTCTTTTCCTCAGTGACACTGCCTCTAGACCAATGGTTCTTAACCTTGTTGGAGGTACTGAACCCTGCCAGTTTCATATGCTCACTCGCCAAACCCTTCTTCAGTAAAAAAAATTTTTTTTTCCAAATTTAAGACATAAGCATATGTTTTACTGGTGTATTTAATGAACTGTGCATTAATGTCAACTTTTTCAAAGAACAAAACCAAGACAGTGCATGAACTCACATGAAATGACCTACCTGCAAATCAGTGTGACTTCTGCTGTTGTTATTGAGAGACCAGTTCAGGTATGCGTGGCTTCACCTTGGCAAGTGCTACTCTTATGTCATTTTCACAGCAAAGTCTGTTTCTTTTGTTTTCCATGCAGCTTAGGAAGTGTTCCTTTATTTTTTGCCAGTGCGAGACTAGAGTTTCTCAACTTGACATTGCAAATCATGCAGAACGCTGACTCCCATTATGTTCCGTTATACAGTACAGGTAAATTCACGTTGCACATATTCGTCCGACCACTTTTTTTTGCTGAATATAGTTACTATGAATTAAAATATTAAGAAAGCAATCAGATGACGGACCATCATGACAGTAGAAGTAAGATCTTAAGCCCGAGCCCGAGTCCAAGCCCGACCCGGCCCGAAAGTTCAATACCCGCTGGCTGGGGTCGGATCGGACTGGATTTTTTAGGCCCGATCTTACCTCTACATGACAGGCATAAATCGACTACTGAGTGTGCAAAATCCCCTGTAGCACATGTAGGCTAATCAATGTCCATCAGCCTGTCCATCACCATCACCATAGCGAACAAGAAGGGGCTCAGAGCTGATCCCTGATGCAGTCCCACCTCCACCTTGAACTCATCTGTCACACCTACAGCACACCTCACCACTGTCTTACAGTCCTCATACATGTCCTGCACCGCTCTAACATACTTTTCTGCCACTCCAGACTTCCTCATACAATACCACAATTCCTCTCTGGGAACCCTGTCATAAGCTTTCTCCAGATCTACAAAAACACAATGCAGCTCCCTCTGGCCTTCTCTGTACTTCTCTATCAACATCCTCAAAGCAAATACTTCATCTGTAGTACTCTTTTTTGGCATGAAACCATACTGCTGCTCACAAATGTTCACTTCTGCCCTTCTGCCCTCTACCTTCAACAATTCTTTCCCATAACTTCATTGTATGGCTCATCAGCTTTATTCCTCTGTAGTTGCCACAACTCTGCATACCTCCTTTTTTCTTAAAAATGGGCACCAGCACACTTCTCCTCCATCCCTCAGGCATCTTCTCACTATCGAAGATCCTGTTGAACAACCCAGTCAGAACTCTACTGCCACTTGTCCTCGACACTTCCATACCTCCACAGGTATATCATCAGGACCGAGTGCGTTTCAACTCTTCAATGGCCTCCTCACTTCATCCTGACTAATCTTTGCAAATTCCTGGTCCACAACAGCCACCTCTTCTAGTCTTTGCTCTGTACTGCTCTAATTGCATGCTTGCAGGCCCCTAGTGTGTTGTGTGTTTGTCTCAGGGGCCTGTACACAACATTGTATGTACGTCTAACACTTATATAGTCACTCATAAATTTTCTCTAACCGCTTCATCAGCATTCCCACAACCTGACAAATAGAATTCTTTTAGATTGTCACGTATTTCTTGTGCAATATCAGCTCATAACAAAAATTCAATTTTAAAGCGTTATTAAAGAAGATAACAAAACCTTATTTCTGTTGTAACATTTTTCAAAATTGGTACAAATCATGTACAAAATTTAACCACTCACATGCCAGATGAAAGGTTAAGGCGATGCTTAAACATTTCTTTTCAAACAAACGTGATCTCCAGTCCTGCTATGTCTTCATGCAGCTGACTGGAACAAACGAATGGAAGTCGGCCATGGAAGTGTCTTCAGCTTCTTCCCCAAGCAGTATTTTTGTAGCTTCATGATATATAGTACTGTGTATATGTTAGAAATCTGCTGCTTGAAGTCAATTTATACAGTATAATATAAACACATTCATGCAGAGCACCAGCCAAAGATTCCTCCATTCATTTTCAAAGCCTTTATTCTGTCCCAGAAAAAGAGTGACTGCATTCTGGGACCTAAAGCAAGAGGACAATGTAGTCTTTGAGTAGTAAGATGAGTTTAGCTTCATCATTTGAGCATTTGAGGCTGGAGAGGTGCCAGCTCATTTCCTGAGCAGGACACCAAACCCCACAAGCTGCTCCTTGGTGTGTGTGTGTGTGTGTGCGTGTGTGTGTGTGTGTGTGTGTGTGTGTGTGTGTGTGTGTGTGTGCGTGTGTGTGTGTGTGTGTGTGTGTGTGTGTGTGTGTGTATGTGTGTGTGTGTGAAATAGATACTATATATATACATCAAGTGAAAAAAGAATTTCCCAACTGACTGATAAAAAAGGAACTTTTCTTCTTAACAGCTGTTGAGTGTAAATGTTGCCATGGGAAGCATTCTGTAATACCTTTGGACAAAACTTTTGTTGCTAAGCTGCTGTGTTGATGCCTTTTACTTTAATAATAGTCATAAAAGATGCGCTTCTTCCAGTGAAATTAAATAATAATATATAAACTGCATTATTTCCACTAAATAACCAGATATATGTTTATTACTTTTTTCGCCATTTTCAATTTAAGCAAATGATTGGAATCAACTCTATCAATCAACAGTAATGGTGTTACAATTTTAGTGCCAGTTTGAAACATATCTTAGGAGCCAAGATAGCTGTGTAAATTGTTGGAAGACTGAGTTGCAAATCAGGAAAATAGTCTGGCCATAATTTTGTCCCCAGCACTCATCAAGGATGGAAAATGGCATCACAAGACTCTTTTAAGATGAATACCAGCCCCACAGCGATGGTCCGACCCAGTTGTGAACTTCCTGGTATCTTCTGCAAACAGGCGTCCACCTGAAATGGCAAAATGTTTGAAATCCCTCTGCTGTTTCCTCTGTGCCATATGAGAAGAGCAGATTTTTCCCCCTCCTCCCGTCAGCGTTAACACTCCCCAAACTTCACCTTTCATCTGGTCACTTAAAATTCATAAAATTTGACTCAGTGATTATTTTTTACACATAATGCTTTCGATCTCCTGCAGCTTAATCATCATAAAGCTATGCAGTGGAAAACGAGCCATTGCATCCTCTTTTGTACCTCTGTAATTGCATTCTTAATTTTAGGAGGTGAAAAATACTGATACGGATGCTCAGACCTCCCATGACATGAATGTTGTGGTGAGGAATGAGAGATGGGAGGGGCTCTATTAAAAAGCCATGGCAGAGATGGTCCACAAGTGACCGTCGAACCTAATCAGCCACTGAAAAACATCTGAAATTGTTTGGAGGCAAAAGTGTTGCCATGGAAAATTAAATGAAGTCACTGAGGTTGAAGTACGAATTGGAAAATCTGCTTATTTGCTTGTAAATGTTGTCACTTTCAGGATATTTTATCACTGATTCCAATTACCATTCCAGTATAATTTACCTGAACATGTGGTTTATAACATCCGGTGAGCGTCCCTGTGTCCAGCCATGGCCAAAGCTGAGTATTCATCCAAACGGTTGTTTTTCTTTATATACTGCATTCAGCTGAATGGAATGTTCCACAAATCCAATCCTGTTTTCCCATCACCAATGACTACCTCAAAGATTCATGCAAAGCTGCTACAATTTTTCCCTCACCCTGCTAACAAATAGACTAAAAACTCTAATTATTCACTTGGTGTAGGTAAAAATTGTTTATCAAATGACGCTATTTAAATGAGGTGGCATGGTGAAAGGGATTGTTCTTTGTAATTGGATTATCAGATGAGTCTGCTGCTCCATTTAGCTCATTGTTTATATTCTTTAAAACACGCTGCTTTTTGTTCACTATTACGGTGTCAAATGAAAAGCAGACAGAACATTAAATAATTAAATACACTAAAACACACGGACCTGAGAATGTGTTCATGCTGCTTCCGCCCCAGAGAGGCAAAAAACAAATAAATTGCCCTCATTTACTGGTTTAAAACTAATCATTTCAATATCATTACAATAATGAACTACGATGTTTCATGGATATTATTTACCATGTTTACCAATAATTTTAACTTGTTAGCTGCTCTTATTTACTCAGAAGAATAACAAGATGTGCAGATGAAGCCATTATTTTGCAGGTGTTTGGTCATAAACCATTTAGTTTTATTCATTCTTGAGGATGAACGATGGTTAATTTCATGACAGCTCAAGGCCAGGGGATCAAATGTGGCCCGCCACATAATTTTATGTGGCCCACGAGAGCATAAAAGGTCAAAATCTAAAAATAAATAGGTCAAAAGTGTGCTTTGACTAAAAACTACATTTCCCACAATGCAGTAATTAAGCCAATTTTGAACAAAGTTAAAATTCTAACTTGTGTTTAATTTTATTTTTCTTTATTCTCATGGATAGTTTGATCCTTGATTGACGGAGTTATGTGAGTTTAATAACCTGACAAATTAAAAGGATTTATGTTAGAACAGAGAAACAAGCAAACATATTTTTTCTATGTAACTGTAATGTTTATAAGTTCAATAAGTAATAAATTCAGAGTTATTTAACATTAAGGAGAAGTTACATTTATTTTACATTTAGTTACATTTATAAGTTACATCTGGCCCTTTGAGGACAGCCATGATGCTGATGTGGCCCTCGGTGAAAATGAGTTTGACACCCCTGATTTAGACCGTCAGGATAATCTCGTGGTTGTGCTCAAGCAGAAGTCAGGAGATTGTCAGTGTTGTTCATTTCAGTCCTTCACGAGCCATGTGTGTCTGCACAAAAATACTATATGAAAATCAGTCAAAATATCTGACCTCCAAGTATTATATTATACTTAATATAAGCTCTTAGTTCTGCTTTCTAGATAACCTGGCTGCTAAGATGGTTGTCTAGAAATTATTTCCAACCCACAAAACTATGTCTCCCACCATTTATTGTCTTTTTCTCAGCAGCTGCACCTGAAACCAGTCAGGTAGTCTGGCTCTTGGATGTGCACGAGTTTAATTTAATCAGAGATGAAATGTCTTTTTTCTGGAACACCTCTGATGCTAAGCTAAAGTTTTGTTCCTTGGCAGATGCGGAGGTGTGGTGCTTAACTTATAGTCAGTTTGCCTTTAATTCTTTCAAATTTTACCAGCACACTCATGGACTCAAAACTGTTGCTTCTGAAAGAGCACAGCCTTCAGCAACTGTCAGTAAATCCCATATAACCTTGTCAAGGTTGACTTTTTGAAGATAACAAGATTCTGTTGTGATAGTAACCACACAGATAAGAAATATACATTTTTTAATCAAATATTGATTTTCTTTCTATCTTGTTTTCGTGTGACATCAAATTGACTTTGCAGGGTGGCAGAGACACATATTTTTCTATATGACAACTGAGATTAATTGAATGTACCAGATAATGTACATTCGATTTATCGTAAACACTCATAATTTTTACTAATTTTCCCACCGAAGCAGGTTGCGAGTCATTTGCTTACCCATTGATCAATGTGGTTCAATCTGTTAATGTAAATTAATTCAGCAAGGCATTAACTTAACGTCAGGATGTACTTAGTAATTGGCTTTTGTTCGGTATTGACCAATAAATGTGATAATACTCAACTAAAATTAATTTACCTTAACTGTCAGATGTCATAATTACTGGTCGTCTCTCTATCAGCGCTTCTCTGTTTGTCATCAAATTAACAGTTATTGGTTTTGTGGAAGCTATAAGGGATCAGTAGATGTCGGAACAATGAAACAATGCCCACAGTCTATTCGCCATTCAGCAAGCGCCCCCCCCCCCCTCCACCCAGCAACACCCATCTCCACCCGCATTGCTGCACTTCCATCGAACTTGTCTTTAGAATTTTCCCATTGATTACAAACTCAGCAAACTGTTTTACAGCGAATTTATCTTTATTAGATTATCATTTATATTAAGAAATATTAAAAAATAATTTAAACTTTAAAAATATGCATGAATGTCATACAATATGAAGCACAGTTTGACATTGTCATCAGTTGTCTTTATGCCACAAAGTGGTGCTGTTGTGTTCGACTTTGCAACTACAGTAAGTCTACAAACAGGCTGTTGATATTAATTGCTGTGAATGTAGTGTGCAACAGTTTACATATACACATAGCTTGAACACTATTGAATGATCTCTTTGAAGTACACAGATTTATTTTAAATAATAAGCTGGCTGGTAGGTCTGGCTATTGAAAAATATATAATAGAGAAACTCAAAAAGTATCCTTGCATTTTCATCCAAGAATAGTTGGTTTAAAATATGATATGAAGTGAAACAAAACAATCTGAAAAATAATCAGTAAAGCTCAACCATCAAATTAGCAGACACACATGAAATAGCATGTGTTACGACCCCTTGTTAAGATCTGGTAGTGTTTTGTTTTCCATTCGCATATTTTAGTTAGCGAGGTTGTGGTAATTTTGTCTGTTATAGCGAGTCCTCTGTTTGGTGCATTTTTGTTTATCTTTCAACAGCGCCCATTGGACTCTTACCTTAGTTTGTTAAAATAAATATCTTAGTTAACCACTCGACCTTAATGCAAGATTCTGAATAAATGTTTTATGTTCCCCTTTAATATCTGGGTTGTTTTATGTTATTTTCCCATTCCTCTAAGTGGATTGTAACAATATGTTTTATTATAGAGTAAAGAAAACCGGGGAAATAGAACATTGATTAACAGTACTTTTTTAGATTTGCCTCAACAGTTCTAACTGTACATCACCATAGTTTACAACCTCATCACAGTAAAAGAGAATATTCAAAAATTTGCAGGTTTATATCTTCATCTGAATGAGTCTTTTTCTTATTTTTTTTCTTTTTTTAATAAAAATCTCTCTGGCCAGATTAAATACCATAAATTCTGGACTATTGAGCGCAACTGAAAATAAAGCATCAACTAAGTTTTAAAAGAAAGAACACAAAGATTTGTCACATTGTTAATAACCACTTTTTTCTGAACAGTGTCTGTAGCTCAGCAGTAAAACAACACTGCGGTCTCCAACGTCGAACCATCGATTCATTGATGACAAGCTAATGTGGAGCAGCTCTGTTTCCTACTTCAACAGCCAGATCAATTGCCTTCAACTTAAAAGCTGCATGGTGTGGCTTTCCAACCATAAGGTGTGTGCATGATGTGCAAAATGTCTGTTCAAAACACAATCAAACAACAGTAGTGTCTTCCTCTCTTCCACCTGTTGGACTCACTCTTGTGCCTCCTGTTAGAGCGCCCCCTGGAGACCGTTAGTCCACTGAAACCTAGAGATTAGCCGCACTATTGTTTACTGTAAACTCCAGGGTTCAAAGCGTGTAAAAAAAGGACTGGTTTATAGTCCAGAATTTATGTTGTATGGATGAACAGATTTATAGTAATTCATGAGATTAAAACCAAAAAACACAGTTATGAATTGAGAGAACACTGAGCAAAGTGAACGTCACCTTTTTTGTCACCGTTTTTGTAAATTTTGACTTTGAGATTTTACAACACACTGAAAAATATGTCCATCACACAAAACAATCCTCCCTTTTGAATCTAACACTGCAAATAGTATTATACTAATAATAGACTTACAAAGCCTAAATACAAAAAATAAATACACAAAATTTGAATTTTGATTTAGACTCTGAATAGCAATGGGGGTTGTACTGGCACTCTGTAATTCATTATGCCTGGTTAATGCTAAATGTGTTATAGTATGAAATCTAATACAATACAACTGGGTATCACAGGGGAAATGGTAATTATTCCTTCCTGGGTAGAATCAAGACTGTAATCAAGCACAGGGCAAGGTCTAATTACTCATCTGTCTCCCAGCGATGACATCATTCCTCATGAATTACAGGTTTCATGGTGACCTGCTGCTGTCAGAGGTAGTCCTCATGCTGACAGCACCTGGGTTACACATGTGCAAGAGTGGTGTAGTAGAAACAACAGGAAAGTCCCAGGATTCAGTCGAGGGAATAGATATCAAAGCACATACTGTATGTTTCCTCCATGTTTTGGAAATGTATTTATAGTATACTATGCATTGCATTAACCTGACAGAAATGATGTGACACTGACAGTGATAATCTGCTGCTTCATCTGTGTATTCGGAGTAAAATAGCTGCAAAGAATTTAGCGTTTTCTTTGCATTATTTTGTGTCTATCTATACCTGTCAAGATGATTATATTTTAATAAAGTTGGTTTGTTTATTTGTTAATTTACAATATTACTCCATACACTACCCAAAGATTTTGATGTAAAGTTTGGACACATAGGGTATGATTAAGATAACAATACATCGGATTTCAATGGTGACCTGGATTATTACCTGGATTATTACCACAATGAACTGTTCTTAACTCAGCAGGGAAATGAGTGGAGAAATCCTCACCTGTGGACGTCCAGGAGATGGGACCTAGTTCCTGTGGAGGTGAACTCCATTACAGAGCTGTTTAGAAAAGCAAGGTGTGCCACAGGTAGATTAAAATTCCAGCTTCACAGGGAAAATAAAATAGTGAGACTGACCTGTCTCACTGGAAGATTCTACCCATTAGGTTTAATGAAAGTTTCAACAATATTAACTTCAAATAGTTCACTATAAGTTTTAAAAGCACTGCATTTTGTGCTCGTAATTATCCAGTGTTACATAAGACTAACTATTTCCACACTGATCCCATTTGTGCTCCAACCATGCCTCTTAAAATTGAGCTTCTGCCACTACAATGACAATAGATCTATCCTTTGTCCCATCTTGGAGCATTTTTGGATTGCATATCATGCCAGTGGGATCAGTAAAATTGCGATCTTCTCTGTCTTCTCCTTAGACCATCTTCACCTGAAGAAGCATGGCTCTTATGAGAAAATGTTTTCCCCAACTTAAAGTTCAATATTCAATGTCATCATCTCTCAGCATTTGATGAGGAAGGGTGTCCATCACTCTGCACAGCCGTGATGGTGCACCAGCCTCTCCCTATATGCTGTAAAAACAAAAGACATTGTTTTTGACTTCCTCAGAGTCAGCAATCAACACCCTTCACTGACTATCAATGGTTCTGCTATTGAGTGCCAAACATTTGGCGAGCACATCATTGAGAATCTTTCCTTGACAGTAACACCACACTATCAGCCAAGACAGCCCAGCAGCAGATTTCTTGCTTCCAGAGGCTAAAATGAACAACAATGATACCTAGTTCATATTCCTTCTTCCCTAGAATCATAAAGACTTTTACATAAGTATGTTTGCAAGATCCTGCACAGTGAGCACAGTTTGTAAGATGACTGGTTCCTCCAGCCATACCCTCCTGGACAGCTCCAAAACGCCCACCATAAATGCTACCAGATCTGAGCCAATGAATTTACTTCCCCAGCTTGCAACACCTTTATGCATCAGCCTGTCAAGAAGTTGTAATTCCTGACAGGAATTACATACAATATATGAAATTTGTTATTCTTAACAATGAACTCAACTTGTATCTACACAAACTTACAAGTTATTCTGTTTTTTTAAATATCAGAAAATATTATGTAACATGTTCCGGTGTCTCGTCCAGGGTGTACCCAGTCTCTCTGGGATAGGCTCTGGCTGAAAAGGAGATAATTATGGTTATTTCATCTTCAAGGTGCACGAATTATGTTGGATTTTGTGTGACTTTTGTATTTGATTTTAACCAATGAGCTCGAGGAGGAGTGAAGGAGAACCAGCATCTTCCTTGATGCAGGTTCTCATGAATTTGCATTGTACCGCTTTGATCCATGGAAATGTATTCCCCCAATCCCAGTTTGGGCATATTCAGCATGTACTTAGGAACCTCTAGTAAGAACTTGTTTCTTGTAGGACTATTAGGAGTGACATTAATTTCCATTACCTAATTTATATCCATATAATTACGTATTTATATATTTTCTATGTGCTATTGGCATATTAACAATCTCCACTTAATTTAGCTTCAGTTTGGAAGCATAACGGTTTGGTAATGTGTATTTTACATTCAATCAGATAGACATATCACATCTTTTGACTTTTGGTATCAAGACAAATATCTACTGACGTGTAAACGTTTGTGAAGGTACATGGATTGCTAACCTCACCACATCAGCTGTCAAAAACATAAATCCACTTCCACGTGTAGACACAGTGGCCCACTTCCCTTGCTGAGATTGATTTACCTTTGTGTCCCAGGCCTGTCGCTATCATGGGCCTCTCAGACAGGCCTGCTATGATAGCTCAGGGAAAGTGGGACAGAGGTGGCAGCAGGTGCATGATGGAGAAGAGCGTCTTATCACCGATGGAGAGATCAATCATTCCCCACACAGAGAGAGAAAGAGGGAGAGGAATGGGGATCGAGGAGAGCTTAATTCTTTCCCAGAGAAGGTAAAAAGTTTTATTCATGATTAGATGTATCTATAGTTGAATGTATTTCAGCAATAAACAAATACTAAACACATATGAATAAAGAGTTCTGATAAAATAAACGTTATTAGAGCACATTAAGGGGTAGGCAGTGAAAGCTTATAGTTTAATCATAAGTGCTGAAAATGAAAGTTGGCATGAAAGAGTCTCAGTTTATGTGGTTGCAACATTACAATAGCAAAACATTTCTATTAGTTTCCTGATCTGTACACCTAAATTCAATTTTGGTGCCTTGTGCTTTCCTTTTGCTTAAATTACTGTACTTCTCTGTCTTAATGTTATGGTTGCCATTGGGCCCATATAAACTTCCCACAAGTACATTGTGTGTCAGAGTAGATAGATAGATACTTTAATAATAACTTTAATAGTATGAGTAAAACATTGCATTTCTACCCCTAACCTTTCATATATTTAGCTTTGCTTTGTGGTTACATCACAAGCCATTTATGTTTGAAATAACTGTAAGACCTCTTGGAGACTTTAATTATGGTGCTGCGCGCACACAATAGTCTATTCAGCCTGAGGACCAGTTCACCTGTATCGTGCATGAACCTATCAATACCTTGGTTGTACCATATAATGCCGAATGAAATCCAAGCGTTGTTGCAGTCATTCAAATCTAAAGTGAAATCCTGTCATTTCTGCACATTGAATATAAATGGTGGGTTTGACTATAATTGTAGCTTTTGGTTGCAGACAGAAAGTAGGAATTCATTAACAAAGCTTAAACAATATTTCCATTATTTTATTCTGTCATGCGAGAGCACTTTTCAGGAACTCACAGTGGTCTGCATTATTCTAAGCTGATAAAAAAAACGTTAACATAGTGCGCCCTCACGCATTCGTGCATCAACACTCGCGACTTCACCTCATCGCAGATATTTGTTTGGGAGTCAGGTGATGCAGTACGTGCATTCTATTGGCTGAAGGCATCCAGAAGTGCGCTATGTTTCGTGAGTCTGGGACACAAAAGTGCTTTAAACAGTCGACTGTGGAACAGAAGATTGTGGGAAAAGGTAATAAAGATAGAAGGTGGTTAAATATCAGTATGGGGAGGGTTCATAAACGTTTAAATTGCTGTAAATAGTAAAAATAGTTTGTCGCTATATCGTTAGTTTGTTATTCGCGTGTGGTTCCTGGAACATATTAACCGCGAGTAATGAGGGTGCACTGTAGTGATTCATGAATTTAAAAAGTCCATGGAGTGCTTTGATATTTCTTGAAACCATACCTCGCTTATGAATCACTTCCACCCACTTAATGCTGGCAAACTGTGAAAGCCCACTAGTGACACAATTGGATAATGAAGAGGCAGATGGCCTTTTCTAATGACCACAATGTTTGTATGATATTGCTACAAATATTTTGATTCAAAATATTCATCTCCGGAAACTTTAATCACTACAAACATTAAGGGCCAGGATTAGACCGCTATGTGAGGGTGGGCTAGGAGCGATGAGAGGTGGGCAGCTTGGATAATAGAGACATGAACCAGTAGAGCAAACGCCTGATCCACTCAGCTCACGTCCATCCATCCATTCATCCACCTACAGCCACTTCTGCTGGGATAGGTCTGCTGGAGCCTATCCCAGCTGGCTACGGGTGAAAGGCGAGGTACACCCCAAACGAGAAGCCAGCTCATCATGGGGCCACGTGAAAGACAAACAAGCATGCAGGCTCACACTCACTCCTACGGACAGTTTACCTATGTTGCATGGTTTTGAAGGTGGGATGGAGCCGGTGAAAACAGAAAACCCACACAGACACGGGGAGAATACAAAAACTCTGTGTTACCCACTGGACCACCGCCAAGATTTACAAAGTAGTATTTAAAATCAAATTGAAAAGGGACAAAGAAAACAACTGAACCAACTATGAACAACATTGTTCAATAGAACTGCCCACCGTATATTGTAGAATGTTGGTGAACAGGTGGGTGGTTTCCCAGCATGCCTTGAGATGGTATGTTACTTCTATATTTTGACGTGTGTACAATATTGATCATTTACAGATGTTTAGATAGAAAATGTTAAGTTTTGTATGACGACCAGGTGCACTGTGGGTTGAATTTAACACAATATTAGCGATGTGTATATTGGGTCACATAAAGATGTGTCTTTAAGGAAGTGCTTCTCAATTATTTTCTGTTACGCCCCCCCTAGTAAGAAGAAAACAATTTGCGCCCCCCACCACGACTATAAATAATATTGATTGTCTATAAAATTGTTATAATGTAGCCACAAGAGGGCACAAGCCAGCGTCTTATTGTGCCGGTCTCAAGCCCGGGGAAGTATAGAAATTACAAAATTGTTATAAGTACAGCACTGCATAACATTGTATCCTCAACATTAAACAAAACAAAAAAGAAAAAAAAGAAATGCAGTTAATTTTATTAACATTGATTTAAAACGAATGTTTTAAGTGCATCAATTTGCCTGAAATTTAAAAAAAAAAAGTTTAAACTGTAAACATTTTGACCAACGTATTGCACCACTTGATACTGAAAAATAAAATTATATAGAATATATATAAAATTCAAATTCAGTTCAGTAACATTAACTGAGGAGCACATCATGTAAAACACATTAACCTACAAAACAAAAACAAATAAAACAATTTGTGTTGATTTTTTTTTTTAATCAAAATGAAGAAGTCAGAATTAATGGCTACAATGAACACGTTTAGGCAGTGCACAGCTTTTCGAAGCGAGATCTCAGCTCCTGCTCAATGTTTCAGCTCCTCTACTATGGTGGGAGTTTTTTTGCACTGAGCAATTTGGTATAACGCTTTATATAATGCTAACAGAGCTCGCTGGTTTACTGAAGTATCATTCACAAAGCAGGATGATTGTTGGCAATATTCGGCACCTTTTCGCTGAAAAAACTCCGGAGGCTTATCAGCATGATTGGGGTGTAATGTCTTTAAGCGGTGCCTCAATTTATTAGGCTTCATGCTGTCCGCTGCCAGCAATTTTAGACACAGTATTCACACAGTATTCTCTCCTCGTCTCCCACTGTAGTCACAATGAAGCCTAGTGCTCCAGACGCTTCTTCAAGGTTCTTCGAGCTACTACTCCCTGCGCACACCTGAAAATGAGAGCGCCACTGCTGACTACTGTAGTGGATGTGCAATTACACTTTATTGTAGTATGGTAAAAAAAAACAACGTTCCCCAGGGTCAGATGCGCACCCCCTGGCACGTACACCACTATTTGAGAAGCGCTGCCTTAAGGAAACCCCGATCCTTTGTGTTATATTTTTATCCCTCACATACAAGACTGCTTTCATCTGAATGCAGCTCATGTTATTATTCAATTCAATCCAAATTATAATGCACAGTAAAATAACTGCAATGAAGTCTTCAAAAAATTGAAATCAATCCACTTTTGGTGATATTGCCTGAATCATGAACCTACAGTACCTCAAGGGTTTTTACATGAGCAAAACATTTTTGGGGTACCTGTTCAAAAATTCCAAAAAGAATGGACAAAATTATATTAAAAAAATGTTGAAGTTTGACAGCACCCATGAATAAAAGTGCAAACATTGCCCCCAGCCAGCATTGTTCATTAATGAGAAATGACTTTGACTTGTTGCCTGCACACATTTTCCTGCAGATGAATAAGACTTTATTGTCCAATATTGTTTCTCACTTTCTGTGCCGCCCAGCTGCTTATGCAGTCGACAAACATTACTGTGCTCTGAGAATTGGAGCCAAATGTGGAAGGACACAATGCCCAAGGGTGATTTGTTTAACTTTGAAAGGTTCTTTGGTTTGTGTTTTATTTGCTGGGAGCTACGCAGCAGTGGATCATCTACCAGTCTCCCAAGTGGGGAACAGCCGACAGAGCCTGGGCAAAGCACATGGGTAGAGAGGAAAGATAGAACCCCACCTGGGACTGAACGACAGCCCTCATTTAGGCAGCGCTAGGCAGGGCAGCCATTTAAAAACTCCACTAGATAATCTTTTTTCCTCCACGTGTCTCCCTTTAACTCTCTCGGGAGTGTGATGTTGTTCTCGGGCCAACAGAGAATGAGTTACATGTATCTCATGAATCATATTATAGCGTCTTTAATCCTCTACAGTGAGCGTCTCAGGAGGGTGAGGTTGCAGATGAGGAAGCACAAACTAAAGCAATGACTGTGGAGACAGAAAGGGGGTGCGGGGGTGGGGTATGGGTGGTGAACCAGGTAGAAAAAGAAGATAAGCCAGCTTCGAGTTTGTTGTCCTCTGAGCTGTCAATCTACACAGTGGGATGTCTTTTCCCAGTGGGGTTATGGGTAAAGAGCATAGGTAGGTTCTGCTTCCTTCCTATCCTCAACCATCCGTCCTAATCCAGCTTAAGAAGTTAAGCAAAGAGGTGCGGTGTAGATCACATGGGTCTGTGGGGGATCAAATCCGCTTCAGTAAAAATAAGAGATGTAACAAGAAGAGGTAGATCAGAATTAAAGACTTGACGGTTGCAAAACGAAAGAAAAAAAAAATACTGGGCTTTGGCTCTAATCCTGTGAATCGTGGCATTCCTGGATTGCAGTTAATGGCAGATATACCAGCTTCAAAGGAAAAACATTTTCACCAAATTAAAAAGTGGTTATATCATTTACCTCTGACAAGCAGGTTGGGTGATGAGGGATACAGAAGGAGGAATCCTTTAGGTAGGATGGCAGATGCAATATTATCTGCGTCTCAATTTAAAACGTAGCCGGCTATTCATAATTAAGCAGGCGCCTCCTGCAGCAGGCTGGAGCTCTCCCCGGGTCATATTCCAACCATACAGAGTAATATATTTTGACAAGCAAATTGCTTGCCCCTTAGCTGATAGCTACCCACATGCGTAGATAATGAATTCTTAGAAACAGCCATTGAAATAATGCATGTTACAGAGTGATTATGACATTAGGAATACATTCTCAAGCAATTGTGAATTAATTCCAAAGTCAAGGGGTTGACGATATCAGCTTCTGTGGTAGTATCTATAAATTTTTGGTACGAAAATCTAATGGATTGATCCATTATCTCACAAAATATGTCACTAAGAAATGAGCAGCGTGGTTTTTGTAGACAGAGACACTGGATCACTAAGTTTACCAAGGCTAATCATCTGAAAGTGTTCATAACATTATGGCAATGGCAAATTTAAAGTGGATGGGATCATCAAAAGTAAGAGGCATCCTTTGCTCTGATAATAATGACTGCCTCTACAAAAGGTCAAGCCAGTCCATTTGATGGTTGTGGAGATATTTCAGATCTGTTTTGTAACATCCCTCCAATTAAATGAAGTGGGAGAAAATGCAGATCAGAACTCAGACAAGCAAGGGCAGCTATTCACAACTATTTGGTGCATCGTACGAAGGTTGTGGATCCACCATTCAGCAGCGTACCAGATCTTTGATGGGGAAGGACATACCGATAATGCATTTGATTAAATTCTGATCACTATCTACGGTACAGCGTATGCACGTCGAAATCAATGAAGGGAAGCACAGACAATGACATTTTAAAAAGAGAAAAGATATTTTTTTACACTGTATAGAAAAACCTAATGCTGTTTTTCTAATAAAATGTATGAAATGTGTTCACGATCACACTTCCTTGCTTGTAACATCTCATCAGATTGAAAATGGAGCCAGGCAGACATTCTTTCGTAGCTCACATCAGCATTCTCCTCCATCAGTGCCCTGTCTATTTGCCAGGTTCATAACAGCCCCTCAGTGTATGGATGAACCAATTTTGTTAACATGGTCCATATTTTTGATCACTTTGAAGAAGGAGACATTTGACACAGCATCAAAGACTCCTGTGGAAGAAAGAGAGGAGTAATGTGGCAAATTGCTGGATATTAGCCGAAGTAAAACAAGAGGTTAGATCCAGCGTCACATTACGAGGAAGATGACCCTGTTTCAGTGCACCTTGAAACTTGTTACGAGTCACCCAAAATGTGAGGGATACACTTTAACAACTTTGATGTCCTCTCTTTGCTGGCATTTTGGTGTGTAAGGATAAAACAAGCCAGGCATCAAGAGTTATTTAGCTTTGTGTGGAATTACAACTGTACAACTGTAGCTGCTTCAAACTAATCCATCATATGTTTAGGAAATAATGTAGGAAAAATGTATGACGATATATGGAGTGTACCCTGCCTCTCTTCTGGAGCCAGCTGGCAGACCCGTGACCAGCAAGGTGAATAACACGAAACGATTGTGATTGTGTCCTCTACAAGAGGATGGATGGATGGATGGATGGATGGATGGATGGATGGATGGATGGATGGATGGATGGATGGATGGATGGATGGATGGATGGATGAATGGACGGACAGACGGATGGATGGATGGAACTACTGAGGACAGCAACAATCATTTGTTGGAAAACATTTGTAAATGTTTTCCTATATGAAAAGTTATAATAACTTGTAAATGTAAATTTAATGTTGTCATGTTTTTAAAAACTTGTTTTTTCTGGTCTCCACATATACAGTATGTAGTGGTCCTCTCTAACTCTACCAGCTCCTAGAATCTGGGTCCTGTATCGATTGTTCAGCCACAGTCTTGTGAAACAGTTTTCAAAAACGCGCATCAGAATCAGCTCCTTTCGTGACGTAACAGAAGGAGCGATTTGCTTGGCCCCACCCCATCTGCACAAGAACACTCCTCTCTTCCCATATAAGGGGGCATTCATCCCCGAAGGTGAAGTTCGGTGTCTTCAGCGGTGAGATATCAGTGTGTCGCAAAGTCGTAACTCAGAGCTACATAAACAAGTTGTTCAGTCGTTGGTTTGAGTTTTATTACATCCCACGAAGCGGTGATGTATTGCAACTGTCAGTGTTTGTGTGTTCGTCCGTCCGTCCGTCCGCCAAATATCTTCACAACCGTTGCAGATACTGTATAAAAATGAAAGTAAAAGCATATTACTCAGGCGGCAAAGGGGATGAAAATGAGATGATGACCTTGACCTTGAGAAAACTAGGTCAAGGTCAAATTCCAACTTTTATATATTTTTTTGCACATATCTCAGGAACCAGATACAGATAGAAAGATGAAAAAACAGCGTTATATTCAGGGAGGCAAGGGGAGGAAAGGTCAAATTCTCACTTTTATACCTTTTTAGGTACACATCTCAGAAACCTGATGATATCATCACAAAAAAAGCAACATTTTCAGGAAGCCAGAGGCACAAAAATGTGATGTCGCAGGATGTTTCCATCTCTGACTAACTTGTTGTTAATGACATCGCGCTGGCAAGTTTGTGCGTAGGAAACCAAGCTTCACTTCAGTCAGTACATGAGGGTCAGTACCAAAGTGGCTTTGCCTCGAAACTGCCAACAGCAACTGTTGATATCTCTGGAAGCACCTGGTACATTCACCATCAACATTAGCTCATGCTACCATTAGCCACATCCTCTCCTTAAGAGGGGAGTGTAACAGGCATTGACATACTGAGCTCTTAAGTATTTAAAGTTTCAGGCACCGAAACAGTCTGTTCTGAGTAGAGATGATTTGAGTGACTTTTAGCCAACAGAAATTCAGGACCACAGATCAATTTGGGGCAAAACATTTTGAATACATTGTAGTTGGACATCTGACAGCCGTGTGAAATCGATTAAAAAGAGAAGAATAGGGGACCTTTAAATGTAAATGATCAGTTAAAATAAGTCACCTTAAAATAAAAACATGCTGTGGAGGGTTCATGAGACATTTCTGCTGTAAAGTGTGCCATACTGTATTATCAGGTGGCACAGTTTGTCCACTTGTTCAATTTCCCTGTGTAAGCATTATGGCAGAGGCTAAAAGGCTCAAAGATTTGGAGCCTGCTGACGCCTTCCATTCTGCTGGTAAGATTCTTAGTGGGAGAGCGGAAATGGGAATAAGCCAGGGCACCGCTGGTGGTTGGACAGATTTAGCTATCTCCTTAAACTGACGACACAAACCATTTACGACGAGGAGCTGCCGAGGAACATGTACAGTAAATGAGGGTAAGGTAAAGCCTGAGTGATTTCTTCGAGGTCATGCTGAAGTGAAGGTGTATCTTCAAGTGACTCAGATACAATAAAATGTTCCTTGAAAACATTTATGCAGCCTGTTTTACCAAACCAGCGACATTCTTCTTTTATGCTTTTAATTTTATGCACATTCTCAGCACTTTAACGTAATTGGGGAGTTGTTGTACTACTAATGATATTTTTACTGTGTCCAATTAATGTTATTATAAGTAGAAGCAGAGCTTTTAAATTACACTTTTTCAGCAAATGTGATTTGGAGACTTTTCTGTGGAAATATTATTTTATGGTGACATTAAAGGTTGGTCATCTTTTCAGTAGCAAACTATCCAAAACAACACACACACCTGCTTCAGACTCTTGACCTTTGTGAGAGTTTGCTTGTTAATATCATGTTACAATATAATTTGATATTACACATTCCCTTTTACTTAGTTTTTTTTTTACGTTTTTTTTTTTTTTTTTTTTGAGAAGGTTAAGGCTGTTCTACAAGCTACGGCTAACGAGCCCGACCAGCCTGAAAGATATACTGTGGTCAGGTTTTCATTCAGTTTATATGAAATAGTTTAATAGTTTTATTTAATAACTATGAAAGCCTCATCTGTTTTCATTTAAATTGAAAAACTTAAAGGAATTGCTCTTTTCTATCTTATTTGCTCACCAAGCTTGCAGTTGGGCAGCATTCTGTCTTGCCTTCAGTTCTCAAATAATGGCCTTAACGAACCTCTGTGGAAGAGAAAAATATAGGCTCCAGAAAATGAGTAAATATTGTAAGTTGTTGTAGAAATGTAATAGTGTGCCTCTTTCTTACCCACTTTGCATGAACGACTAATCTTTATGAAGAGTGTACTTTATAAAATTACACATACGTTCAGCCATTTCGTTATGTGTACATAGGATCTAGCCAGTCCCATGTGATTTAATTGGAGTTGAACTTAACATGTATTTTAATGAAAGTTTGCAAACTCAAAGTTTCTTTTACATGAACCACCGGCAAGCAACAAAACCACATGAACAAAAATCATAAATTATACCTTATATAAAACTCATCAAACGGCCTGGTGTTTTTTCTATAGTCTGACCTAAAAATGAACTTTGTTCATAACTTTGTTGATATTCCTTTTTGGTGTAGTTGTTTTGTTTTTTAATTAACCTGTAATATTTCTGTAATAAACGCTTAAGTGATCTCCTTTAAATAACTGTTTTTAAAAGCGACGGGTTGGTGAGTTAAAGAAACTTATGACCCATGTTTTATTGCTGATGCACCTTCTCCATGATAAATGGTGCATTTGTCTGCAAAACTCTGTAGATTAAGTGCAGATGTGTAGTTGTTGTGAAGACATGTAGTACAAATTACAGCGATGCATTGAAAGCACCTGCTGCACCCACTTCTGCAAGAAAGTTGGAGTAGTTGAGTGAACCTCAGCTGCTCTTCTACCTCTCACAAACTTGAATATCAGTCTTTATCCCAGTGGACAGGAAGGCAGTCTTCAGGTGGATCTGCCTGGTCAGTGGGAACAGAGAAGAGGCTCATTAAAAATGATCTTCCTGTCCAGTGGAGGCTGATCGTTTTCAGCCCACGATCCACCAGAGATCCCAATGAAGGGGGGGTCTAATCTCAAGCCAGCAACTTCGTCGTGGTCAGCCTGGGGGACCCTCCTAATGAGTGGGAGGCCAAGAGGAAGGTCAACCTGCTGAACTTTGAAAACAGTCAAGCAATACTCATAGAAGCAGATGGTTATGTACTATTAAAGCAATTAAAAGGCAAACAAGATGGACAAGTCTGAAATAGCATCTGGTTTCTTTTGATAATCTGATTTAACACAGGTCCATCTTTCAAGGCACTCTCAAATTGTTTTCAGTGAAACATGAACGTGATTGTTGTGAATATTGAGCACGGACTGAGGTATAGCTAGGTAATTCAATTAAAATTTGCTCAACGACCGGATAAAAACGATGTCTATGAGATGGTTATTGAGTGATTGTTACACAAATAGAAGCAGATTCACATCCCTAAAGTATATGTACATTCATACTGCCGACCTGTGGTCAGTAGAGTTGATTAATGACTATCTCCATTATTACATTGAAAATGATCTTCAAAGCCATCATCTTGTACTGATATACACCTTACCTTTGGGGTCAGTCAGTCAGTCATTTTCTTAACCGCTTAATCCGCTTACGCGGGTCGCGGGGGAGCCGGTGCCTATTCTGGCAGTCTCAGGGCGCGAGGCAGGGGACACTCCGGGCACGACGCCAGTGTACCGCGGACCTGTGGGGTAATAGTTCATAAAAAAGAAGACTTTGTTCTGGTAGTTAAATTCCTTATATTAATATAAGTAAAAAAATTATATTCTATTAGATTGTGCTTTCTAAGCCTATACATGTGTTATTTTTTTGGAGAAAATAATATATTGACACGTACACGTACATTTAGCAATAATCACCATTATACTAATAGTAATAGTAATAGTAAGCAAGTGTGTTGTCATGAAAATGAGTTGTGTCCTGTGTTTAGATACGAATGACAGGTTGTAATAAAGTTGCTTTTTAAAATTCAATTAAACTGTTTGATTTGTGTTCTAACGAAAGAGATGCCAACATCTGGAATGGGCCTCAAAGTCTTCAGGATATTTGTTCCAAATGCAGAAAGTGATCACTGAACCTTTTTATCCATTAATTATCACCTCAGGTTTCGTGATTACTATTCCTGTTCCTGCACTCCTGGGTTCGATAATCCATATTTACATTTTCCTCTCTTTTTTTGTACCTGTAAAGCTTCAGGCCTTCCCCCTCTCCCTGAAGAATCAAGATAGACGCTGGCGTCTGTCCTCAGTCTTGCCTGTGCTGGATGAACATAGAGGCGGTACAACATAAGTCACATCCCTGGAGGAAAGTGTGGTAAGAAAGAAGGAAACCAGATAGCTGAGGAGGGATTAAAGCAACATGGAGCGTGGTGCGAAGTGAAAACAAGTGCACTCTCTACCGTAGCAAAGATAGACATGTGCATAAATACACTGTGTTTCATTGTGGAAGTGAACAAGCCTTCTATTTGGAGATCACACATATATGCAGCTCTCAAAGATGACAAACACTTTTAAACAACCAACAGAAATCCACACAAAACATGAGCTGGGAGAGCTGAGGGTGGAGATGATCAAATGGGAGTATTCTTGCCTACCCTTGTTTCAAACACAAAAGATGCACATGGGAATCTGAATTTGAGATTTGTCTGGGAAAAAAAACAAAACAGCAGTGAGCTATCTGAGGGGGATGTGTCCATTGTTAAAGTTTTAGCAGTCTGATTAACTAAGTGTTAGAGCAGTGTTTCAGCCCACTCCTTCCTTAAATGTCTAACAATGATGACACCAGCCTGCACAGCTTTGCTTTCTGATTAAAGCTAAGTGAGCACTTGCTGTAATCCCTGAATCCTTTTTAGTCTCGCTGGGATTTAGGTGAGAATGATTTCCTCTCAGCGGCGAGATTTGCAGCTTTCTCGCTCTTTGTTTGGGATGACATCTCAATGTTTATTCAATCATTCTTCACAAGCTTCACAACTGGCATTTTGGCTTTATCCAAGTGCCTGAAAATCTACCCTGTCCCTGCAAAAGTTAAATGCCAAGCGAACACCGGTTGGGCTAGATTCTACATGGCGTTATGTAGGATTCTTAAGGCCAAGACAGATTTTTCAAAAAGCAAGTGGAAGCGACATTGTCTTTTTTATCCTGGCACAGCATAACCATTATTGACTCATTCTCCAAGTATGAGTGTCACCATGGCAATGTACTCGCAATCACAGCACAGTCTAGAGAAATGTGTGTTAGTGACTCTTTTTATCCTCCTTACAGAAGATTATGTTAATTACTCCATGACAGCAGGGCTAACAGTGTCCTCGGAGGGTTCAGAGGTGGCCAACAGGGCTGTTTATAGGTTCAGAAGTGTGATTTTATAGAGCCTCCACTAGGGAACAGCTGAGGGGACAGTTGACTGAAGTCTTAAAATGTTTGGGGGGAATAAATGAGCTTGACTCTTCTAAGTTATTCTTAAACTCCAACCATTTAGCCATGCGCTAAAAGTGATTAATTGGAATGTGTAATGCAAACAAACGCGGGATTAGTTCCCCAGCAGATTTAACAGCGTTGAGCGGCTGCATGGTGCTGTCATGTCTGTCCCCTAGACCTGAACCCTGCTGCGTCTCGCTGCACCCCCTCAAAGGAACAGGTCAATGATGAGAGATTTGCACCAGTGAAAGCATCAGATGCTGGTGTGACATGTGCATCACTGTGAAACCAAGCTGGCTAAGATGAATCCCCAGTGGTTTCTTACTTAACTCTTGAAATACAACAATGGAAAGTAAGTGTGAAAAGTGGATGTGACATCTGTGTGCTTCAATTCAGAATGTTCCTGTAGCTTTTTAAGCTTTTGCCAATCTGGAAGTACAGATCATGGCTTCCATGATCATTTTAGATCTGCCCGCTTTTTTTTTAACTTCATGTACTTTTGTAATAACAATTATTAAACAGGTTAGGTAACCTAACTGGTGTTCCTATGAATATTTGCATCGGATTCTGCTTCAGTTTGTGACAAAACAACAACACTCCTTTCTTTCATGGCTGGGATTCTTCTTATTACTTCATGTAACTTTGATCACTTCATTTATTTTTAATTCAGTGAGATGTTTTCTGTCTTGAAGTCACCAAAAAGTAAATATAAAATGCCTAGGATGGTGTTTGTATATAACTGGTTTACGGTATATATAGCACAGTTTGCATGGTTCACACATGCAAACTGTGCTGTTTTGCAGAGGAGCAGTGGGCATGTGGAAAATCTGCCAGAGCACCCAGGCAGAACCCTAAGGGGCAATATTTCTTGGCAAAAATTACAGAATTACATTGTGCTGAGAACAGATCTTCAAAATTGGATAAGGGGTTGAATAATTTGAGGTGTAATGATGAATCTGGTAGTAAACTCCTGCTGAAATGTAGCATCGCTGAAGGTATCGTCAGCCCTCAAGTAAGACGGCTTTGCCATGTGATTTTCTCCAGCAGGTTTTATCTTGGGCCCAACATAAATCTTATGAGCAAGGGAAAAATACAATAAGTTCAGGAAAATGTCTGCATCCTGCACAATTATGGCTCATTTGCAAGACTTCCAAGAAGAAACATGCAAACTAGTGCAAATCACTTCCTGAAGTTCGTATTGGTCCAATATTTAATCCTGTTGTTGATACAGACTTTCAAGCTACTTTGAGGAAGAGCTTACAGGGTTTGCTGTGAGTTAAAGACTCTCATACTGTCAGTTATTCGTATAGCTTACTGAGAAACTTCCAAAACATTTTGCAAAAAACACTTGCAGGATTACAGCATTAAACGGTCTAAACTGTCTGTGTGTTTGTGTGTTTGGGGATATATATGTGTGTGTCATTGGCATTAGAAAAAGCAAGGCAGGCAGCTTTACTTTTCCTGATAAATATAGATAGCACTAAGGGCAATGGTATATTGCTTTACACAGTAAAAAACACAATCTGAATCAATGTCACAATTAGCCAGTTCAATGTTTTAATTAAAAAACAACAGTCGCCTTTGAAGAGATCAATTCCAACTAAAGAGGCAAAAGCGAGTATTCCCCTGCCAGTTTCCCATCCCTCAGCACTGTCAATTCAAAGACACGCGTGGAGATGCTGTTGGGCCTTTCTTCTGAACACATAAAGAACAGCGTTAAACAGAGGATTTTAATCTTAGAAGTGTTTGTCGGGTTTTTTCCTTTTGCTTGAGAGCAGAAGGCACAGAGAGACCGAGAACACAGAGGAGTCTGATACACAGAACAGATTGCGCTGTGAATGTTGTGATTATGAGTTATTAAACCCAGAAATATGGCTGTCAGGACCATTTTGTAAGGCAAGCCTCAAAGATTTTCACATGTCTGACATTGCAAAGCAGTTTAAATGTTTTGGAATTGTTGCATTGAAGAGTGATAACGTATTCTGGATATCCTTTTTATCAACAGACCAGAAAACCAGTCATATTTAATATCAGTTTACAGCAAGCATTTTTTCTCCCATTCTATAACATGTTTTCTGGGCAGGTTCAGGCTTGTCTTTGTGTATTGATAGTAAATAGAAATGATAGTTAAGTGGGTCTGGGGGGGACAGTCTGCTTTGGACTGATGTGTTGTGTTAACAACCTGCAGGTAGATAGAAAAGCACCCATCCTGGCGGCTTATGTTAAAATGAAGCTTCCACCATCAAGGTATTCATGCATTCACTGAAGCACAACCTTCTAAAACCTTTTACTATCCAGTAGAAACAGTTTCTGGATTCACTTTTATCTCTGTTTTGTTCCCTACCAACCCTGAGGGAAATATCCATGTCCTGTCCTTTGCTTTACAGTCCAGATGTTCCCCATTCCAGATATTACAGGTCATGTTAAAATGATTCAGCAAATATCAAACTAAGTGAACAGTTTGCTCTGATGTCAGACTAACCCTAACCCTAACCTGCATGTTAGTTCATACATTTTTAAAATGATTGATGGGGTTATCCCTCTGTAGGAACTAAATGATGTAGGAACCAGTGTTGGCCAGGTTAGCTTTCTGCCAGGAAGCATTAACGGTTGAACTCTGAATGTTTTGCTATTTGATGTTAACTATTGATTGAGTTAACTGAGAAGCTAATGAAAAGGTAATAAAACAGAGTAATTACACATAAAGGGGTGTGTCAGACTTTTGATGACCAGGAAGTGCATCAGGGTGTCATTCATGTCAGTGTGGCGGAATACCTCAATGGATTAAAGCCTTGGCTTCGCTTTTACACCCCAAGTAGAAAATTTGTTTAGCAGAGGTACTGATAAAATTACATTATGGTACTACAATGTAGTAATCCCTCGCACATCCGCGCATCAACAAGCGCGTCTTCACTACATCACTGATTTTTAGCAGGAAGTCACGTGATACCGTACCCGCATTCTATTGGCTGACGGCATCTAGAAGTGCGCTGCCTTCTGTGAGTCTCTGAACGCAGCGCACTCCCGTGAGACTTAAATGTGCTGTAAACAGTCTATAAGAGTGTGGGAAAAGGTAATACAGATAGAAGGTGGTTTAATATCAGTATGGGGAGGGTTCGTAAATAGTTAAATTACCGTAAATAATAAAATAAATAGTTCGGCACTATTTCGCGGAATTTTGTTTTTTGCGGGTAGTTCCCAGAATGCATAAATGCCAGTAATGAGGGATTACTGTATTTTATTTTATTGTGGTGTTGTTATGTCCTGTTTTTGTTTCTGGTTAGTATTCAGGAATAGCACTTTAGAATTTAGAGGAGTAACGACATTTAAATGACCTCAGATGGTAAATATAGATTGACATTTAACAAATAACAACTTACGAACATTAACCTTGCGAACAGCCTGTGGGCACTAAATGTGTTTGTAAGTTGATGCCTAACTGTATTTCTATATTTAACATAAAGCGTGACTCTAAGGAAACCATACGAGTCCCTAAATTTTGGAGTTCTTGGTCACTAGATGAGAGAAAACGTTGCTGTTGTTGAAAGACCTTTTTTCAAAATGCAAAGCAGCTGGATAAATTATATTAGACGTCAACATATCATGTTTCATAATCAGTCATGATTACACTTAGAGTGTAGTACTTGTACTGAATTGTCTCTGACAGGGCTATGGTTCCCACAGTTATTGATCTGCCAGCTTTCATTTCCATCGACAGCGCTTTTATCCCCTGCTCTTGAGAAACTACAAACACTCTTTATCGCTGTACGCCCAGCATTTTGTCAGTCTGTTTTACAAAAAAAAAAAAGAACCAAAAAACACACCCATGCTTACACATGTCTAGCATGTCAAAACAGTCTGAATTCTCACCCGATTTCCTCCTGAGCTCACAAGCGCTTTCGTCCATTCTGACGAGGATCTAGTCTTGGCTGCTCACCTCGATGTGTGGCTTAGTGAGGGGAAAAGCTAGAAACTTAAAGCGCTGCCGGTCTCTGACGCAGTAATAAACCCTGCCTGATGAAAGACTGGAGCTTCAGAGAGGAGGAGGTGATGAGCTTAACTTGGGGGATTTAGCAGCTCCATCTCTCCCTTCCGTATTTTGTGGAACATTCTGCAGCCTTCATGCCTGATTGTTATTCTGAGCAACAGGAATGTAATGACACTTGTGTTTGATCCCTGGAAAATGTTAACATATGGATGAATAAAGGTAACCATGTATGAAGCACCTGAAACAAATCATCATGGAGACGTGTTCGACATGAAAGTGAAAGATGTGATGAAGGAATTATTTCATATAACCTCATTTTAATATTAAAGTAATATTTGTAATTTCTGAATAAAATCAATAACAGTTAATGACGATAAAAGACTTCCAGTGTTTGCCTCACATTCCTCTCCCTTCTTCATGTAAAATGTTTACTACCACCATCTACTGTTCACACGGAGAAATTGAATTTTCAGACCTTCCTATGGCTCCATCAGAGAAAATAACGGTGAAAAGAAAAAATGAGAAACAAGAAAAATATTTTTCATCAAATTTATTGAAGGAAAATATTCTAAATATGAGAGTCAAAGCAATTCCTGTCTGTGTAACACACGGGCTGTTTTCCATTGTGTCTTTACTTTGTGTTACTTTTAGAAAGCTGTTTTTTTGCACCAAACATGACAAATCCTGTTCTTAAAGTGCAAACAAAAGCAGCACAAAGTGACAATGTGTGATCAGCAATAACTCACGGTCTGTTTGTTCATTCATTCTTGTGTATTTTTAGCACAGCTGCTAATTCCATCTGTTAAAATTGACTTTGGAATGTTTTCCAAAGACTAATTTAAAGACCTAAAGCAGTGATAGACAAAATCAGACAGATCATGGTCATAGTCAACTTTAGTGTCAAATGTACCATACTGTATATGCACGGCTCAGCAGCACTAAAATGACTCCAGCAAGTCATTGATGTTCATCTCTTTGTCATGACGTCTGGTCCCCTGGGGGCCCTTTAACTCTGGCCTCAGAAGAGTCCCACAGAGACCTCTCTGTCCGTCATCCGGACATCGATCTCAGATTGGATCAAAGATTGATTACACCCTATTCAAGCAGCTCCATCATTGGAGGAAAGAAATGCATGCACTGCCGGTCAATGGGGCCTTGTAATCAGTGCCAATACAAAAGTGACACGGCGCCATAGTGGTAGGAAAATCACACGGCTGATTTCAGTGCTGACTCGTAGCATGTGTCATAATTTCAATCAAAATCAAAGTCTGCTATGTGCTCAGCACATACAAATTTAATTGCCAAGAGAGGATTCAGTTTGTAAAAGCCTTGAGTGATTTCCAGTCAGCCTCTGATTCATCTCTGGCAATTGCGGAGATGTAACCATAATCCTCATTAATCTTGAGATGTTGCATTTATACAAAACCACAAGACTGTTGCTCATTTGGTCAACAACTATAATGTCATTTGATTTCTTACTCTCATTTCTGTTCAAATCCAGATTTGAAAGTGACAACATCGTTGATGTCCTCCATGACAAACGTATGTCAATTTGCAATTTCATTTAAAAAAAAAACAACAAGAAAGGATTCAACAGAAGGATATTTTGATGATAAAATCCTCGCAGCCATCTGTTGATGTAATGAAATGGCGGCTGCTGGCAGAAGATCTGGATGACCTCTCCCTATCCGTGGGCAGCATATGCTCCGCTGCGGAGTCGAAGGAACAACCTTTCCAATGATGACGACCATCAACAACCTCATAATCATCAAAACCTCATCTGTTACAATCATAAATCCCACGCCAATCTGGATTCTTCAGGATTTGCAAAACAGAGCACACCATATGTTACCATTCTGCGAACACAGTTTGAAGAACAAAGACAGAGAAATTAATTAAAACCATGGCCTGATGGTTTGATTCTTAAGACCTGCCAATATCAGACAACAAATGGCATAGGCTTGCTGTTTTCATTCAGTGGGGTATTGGAGGTGGAGATGGAGCAAAAATCCACAAGTGCTAAAACCCTCCATACCCAAGCTACGAATTCTCCTTGGATTGTAAGATTAACAAAAACATGAGCGAAACATTGTTACCGTTTGTGACTCTAATACTTCAAACGCTTCCGCTAATTCTGGGTGCTGGCTTTTTAAGTGCTAATGGACTGGATGTTGAAGACGTAGCAAAGCCAGCTAGTGAGTGTGGCGATAAGGGTGGGCCCCGGTTGACTTTACGTGGCGGTATCCTTGGTGTGTGTGAGACACGTGGTGGCTGGCTGAGAGGCTGTTGCACCACGCAGAGGCAGTTTCAAGGATTACTGTCGGGGTGGAAAAGAGGCAATTAATCTCTGTCTTCAAAATGGAATACAGCTGAGCTTCAAGGCCTTTAGGATCTTTTGGAAAATCATAAGCTTCTGTTTACTCGTTTTCCCATGCGGTCATATCAAGTGTGACTATGGTTCAGCTAACCACACATGCATGTGTGAGTCAACAATTATAAGTTGTTTAAAAAACGGGTTAATATTCTACCCCATTCATTATTTTAATCGAATATGCATGAGAGCACCAGAGTTTGTTTGATTTTGTTTCGTGTGTTTTCAATTACAACCAGCAGCTCAAGCATCCATGGTGTTATCAGTTGGAACAGGATGTTTGATCCGAACCAAGCTCTGCTGACATTTTTTATTGTGTCCTTGCCCCCCACCCCACACCACCCCCACCCCCCCCAAACCCCTCTCCATCCAGCCCGCACTCTACCATCAGGTCAAAACCAGAACATCTACATCGGGCGTAGTTCCAGGAAAGATGTGGTTCAGCTTCAGAGCAGTGTTTTTAATTTATATGAAGTGTGTATGGTAAACGCCGTCAGGGAGGTCAGTGCGTGGGGGGTGAGGGGGCACCATTCTTTCATATCTACCTGCCTGACACCAATGAGCAAAACAAAACCTGAACGTGGCGATACATCAGTCCACCCCCCGGGCTGCAGAAGTCAGGCTGATCAGAGCTGCTGTCTTTACCTCCAGTATCGCCACAACGGCTTTCAGCAGCTGTCTGTGTGGATGGAGCTCTCCATCCTCCTGCAAACACAAAGACATCAGTATGTAGCTTCAACTTGTTGGTCCCTTGAATCAGTAAGGTGAGAGCAAAGAACCATCACACATTATTTAATTTACTCAGATGGGAACTCTCACCTAATATTATTATACTGTGATTTACATTTATTCATGTGAACAATATTCAGCCTTCAAGGCTTCATCCTGGTTGTTAAACAGGTCATTTTCCTCCTTCATTGATCCCAAAGTCAAACAAAAAGGCATATTTGTGAAATAGCTGTTCATGTTTGGTTTTTTTAATGGAAAGCTTGTTTGGTTTAGACTTACATTTTATTTAGACTTGTGGCTAGAAATAATATTAAACTTCACAAATTCTTCCAGTCAAACGTGATTTAGGAAAGCCAGCTCAGTTTTCCCATCTTGTCTAAGTTTTCTTTAGCTTTGACCTCTAGCAGAGCTTCGTCACAGGAGGTGGTGTGTGTTTGGATATCGCTTGATAAACGTCTGTGGTGACATTTCTCACAGTAAGTATTATATTAATGCTCCATCTCTTCCTCCTTCTTGTGACTAAACACCACCCACGTGTTCTATTTCACTCATAATGCATTTCACAATACCAGAGCTAAAAGTTCTCTACCTGCTATTTAACTGTCTAACTTGAAGGCCTCTAATCATCCATTGAATGAGAGTCATCGTCTGGCAAATTTATGTTTCCCTAGGAAAGTGGCAGTCAGTGAGCTATGGTAAGTAGCTTCCACTCAGATGCTATCAATTTTAACACTTAGTTTTATTGATAACATTTTCAATTATACCATTATACCACTTCTGAGTCCCTGGAAAAAAAATGTTAAAACACGAGGTCTTATAACGTCAGCGTCCAACTCCCCCTCAGATGTAACCAAAGAGCGACTAAAAGATAATGATCTCCACTCGTTCATCTGTTTTAGGACTCCTTAACTTCTTCTCTTCTTTCGGCTTTTCCCTTCAGGGATCGCCACAGCAAATCAGTTGCCTCCATCTAACCCTGTCTTCTGCATCCTCTTCTCTCACACCAACTACCTTCATGTCCTCTTTCACTACATCCAGTTCAAAACTCAAACCAATATATTCACTATCTCTCCTCTGGACATGTCCAAACCATCTCAGTCTGGCCTCTCTAACTTTATCTCCAAAACCTCTAACATGTGCTGTCCCTCTGATGTACTCATTCCTGATCCTATCCTTCCTGGTCACTCCCAGAGAGAACCTCAGCATCTTCATCTCTGCTACCTCCAGCTCTGTCTCCTGTCTTTTCCTCAGTGACACTGTCTGTAGACTAAACAACATCGCTGTTGTTTGGTCTAGGACTAGGCTGTTTGGTTTAGGACTCCTTAACTGTCCGTGCCCAAATGCGTCACAGCGGTGAGATGTGGCCATCCCATTTCAAACACTCCTTTACGTGAATCCCACAACGGCAACATTCTTTTTAATCACTTCATCAGATTTGCTTAAGATTCATGCTCAATCTCCACCAAAACAGAGTGCAACAACAAAAGGGATGCCCGTCAGTAACAATGGTGTACACACACAACATGCACACAATACATTTTAATTGGTGCTATACTGTATATGTAAATATTACTGCTTCCCCTACTCTAACATAGTTTCTATCTTATTTTTATTACTGGAACTAGAACTGTAACTATATCTATAAATGTCACTTCAACACCTTCTACGACAGTTTTTATTACAACTAGCATAGCGTAATGTCAGTGTTGTGCTGAAGATCTGCTCCAGTGCTACCTGGCCTTCATCGACCACAGTCTCTTGAATAGAGAAGCAGCTCTTGTCTGGTGTCTCCTCTGTCTTCCTGTCTGCAATCTGCAAATCAATCTCACCAAGCCATCTTTAAGGAAGCATTCATAAGAAAATATGCCTGTCCATTCCATCCATCCCTTTTCTTCACCTTTGCATGGCTGCTGGCTTTGGCTGAGAGACAGATCACTATTTCAACACGGAGATTACAGATAGAGAGACTAGCAACTGTTAGTCACATCACTCCAATGGGTGAGTCACAGGTTAACCTTCACTATAGTGCATGTGTTGGATTGAGGAAAGAAGAGGGTGAGTGAACCCATGCAGACCCAGGGAGAACATGAAGACTCCACACACAGCTGACGGACCCCTTCTGAGCCATAGCATCGTGTGTCTCATTCTGTTAAAAACCTGTTGCTTCCACTTCTCTCTTCGTAGTTTCTTTTTTTGCTTCCGCTATTCACATCTCAAATGTAAAGAATAGAACTGAATTCAAGAGATATTTTGAGCTATATTACAGTACAGACATTGTCTCCTCCTAGACAACATAGTAAAAAAAACAGTCTAAGCGATAATTCTCTTTTTGGTCATCCTCGACAAAGATGAGCACAACTTGAAACAAACACTATAAATATATAGTTTAAACTGATTTCTTCATACAAAAAAAAAATCTTAATTTGAAAAGAACAAAGTCTCTGAATCCAACATTGTGGATATTTTGAGAAATCTCTCCCCTACCGAAAAGAGATTGAATTTACTTTTATTCCATTCATTTTCTCCTTTCCTTTCTCCTTTCCTGTCTTTCACTGATAAGCTCCCCTCACCGCAGAACACAATGGCTCCATTGTACTAAACCACAGAGCTGATAATGTTATGTGACATTAAGGGCAATGATGTTAGCTCCTATTCAGAGAGACATTTTGATTGGAATGTAGACTCACAAAGAGTGTTATAATATTCTGTGCTTTCAGAAATTAAGAAATCCAATATAAAACACTATCACCATTGAGCTGCATGTATTTCATTAGCCTGTATGTCAGGAGATGGTTTCTTTACAGAGAGGCAAAGTGAAGACTAACCAATATAGCAATAATATTAGTGCGGGTAACTTTAATGATGATCCTATCAGCTCTTGTAATTGCAGTTGCACATATCGTGTCACTGCATGGAGCCACTTGCAACAAATCCGTTAATTTGAAACTTACCAACGCAATCTGTGCACAGCAGCAGAAACACAGAGAATTCCCAATGTCATTCAGCTCCTCTGATGTAAGAACTCCATTGTTTTTCCTTCTTTTTATGTATAATAATATTCATATCCCCATGAACGCTGACCCAAGAAAAAGGCGGCTATTTCTGAGCTGTCAGTGCAACGTCTTTATCTTCACTCTGCAAATGTTGGGGTCAGCCAAGGCTTGACGCTCAGCAGACAATTCTCCTAAAGACCTAATGTGATTAATGGGTGTCACTTAAGAGGGGTGGGGTAAGGTTGAAAAAGGAAAGAAAAAGTCATCCAGAGGAGATTGTTTCTGAAGAAAAGGTACATTGGCAGCACTTCATCAGTGGCAGAAAGAAGTTTGCCCCCCTGACAGTAGCTGCGTGCTGTAAAATGAAATGTTCAATGTCACTTTCAAACTTTTAAATATGGCCGGGGAATGCAACCTTCAAATGAGCAGGAGTTTGAAATAGAAATTAGTTTTCTTTATGATGGTGATGTTTATTGGGAACGTAGCAGTATCGTTTGTCAAAATTCCTGACATTACTTAAAAAAAGAATTCTCAGGTGTAAATCTAACTTTGAAAAATTGCCTCTGTTTGCTTTTGCCACTGGTTTGTTAGTAATATCAGGCAATTTAAAAGCTGTGAAGTCAGTTTCCTGTCACCTGTCAAGGATTTCCTTGTCTGTTCTTTACCTACATTTTTCCGGCGCACATACGAACACTCCCAATGACACCTAAAGTCAAAATAAAGTTTAAATTCATAGCTGGGTTTACACCTGCTGTTAAACATTTGTGTTTATCTGGGTACTAAATGTTGGCAAAACATAGTCCCAGCTGGACCCAGAATGCTTGTACCTTTAACAGCCCCTTAAAACAAATGTCACAAATGTCCCTTCCTGCCCTTGGGTTGACACCACATATTTTTCCATATATTTTTTACAACTATTTAATTTAATTTAATTTAATTTTATATACTGTTATAGGGAAATTAAGAATGCACACTCTAGTTTTTTGTTAGTCTTATCAATCACACGCATGCATTTACTTGGATATTTACCTGATTGATGGTGAAATGTTGATACAAAACAACATATTTTTAATGGTGATGTTATTTGTGGATAATATGGCCTGATCTTCATGTCATGACTGATTCTCACCGTCTTATACCATACAGGGCTGTTTGCCACCAACTGGGTTACTCTAGTGAGGAGGAACACACTTTTATCTTCATTCACTTGATTCTGATTGATGTCTACTGGTGGCACGAACATTGGATTCACTCACATTTTTTCCTGGTTTAAGGTGGTTAAAGCCCTATTTATGATCAACACGCCTTCAAAATTACAACAGACTTAAGATGAATTCCAAATAATTTGAACAATTTGTTTTTTCATATACTGTGGGGGGGTATAGGCTCCACCTCCCCGCGACCTGCGCAAGTGGATGAAGCGGGTTGAGAAAATGAATGAATGAATATACTGCAGGCCTTTGTGCTCAGTGACAGCTTTGCAGTCACTCGTTGCACGAATATTTATTTCCACAGCTCCTTAATGTCAGCCTAGGTGAGGGAAGGTTCTGCTTTGTTCAAAGATTTAAAAAAAAAGTTGACAAAAGTTTATGATTAATCTGAAGTGAAAAAGTTAATGTCAGAAAATAATGGTAAATCCATTTTTGACGCCACAAAAAAACATTAAATTTAATAATCTCGCAGTGTTACTGACGAGTATATACATATAAGTGATAGCCTATTGGGACAGGCCAAAGTTCCCAGTCTTAGCAGTAAAAGAAAAAATCCTGATGGCTGAAACTTTATCTGAATATTTGAATTGATTGTATCCCAATCAACTCAAGATTGTTTAAAAGTTTTACAACAAAGGTGAGAAAACATAGCTGACTGATAGATGATTTGTTTTTCACAATTATAATAGGAATCCTAGATCATTTATGTTTCTTTTCTTACATTAAAGTAATTTAAAGAAGACAGACTTTAAAGCGTTATGTATCACCTTATTGGTAAAAACTGTCAGAAACATTGCTTTTAATACCTGATGAACAGGTTATAGAGATGAATATGTCTGAATCTTGCCTTATAAAAGGTTTTTGTAGCACAGACTGGGGATATCTCAAAAGGCAGGACAGCAAGGTCAGCAGTCTAAAGGCTCAGGTTCTGCTGAAGAAAGAGAAGAAGAAGAAGAAGAAGAAGAAGAAGAAGAAGAAGAAGAAGAAGAAGAAGAAGAAGAAGAAGAAGAAGAAGAAGAAGAAGAAGAAGAAGAAGAAGAAGAAGAAGACTTTTGACTTTTTCAAAAACACTTTAATCACATTCAAAACATTTTACAATTTTACATTAGATGAAAACACTAAAGAGCTTCAGAAACACTAAAAACCAATAAGTAAGAGGAAATACTATTTAAAATCAGTGCATTATATCAGGAAGTTTGCAAAATTTAGTTGATCATCAATTAAGGTGCATAGGACATTTTTGTGACACCAGATGTTCCTAAACTTATTTAGGTCTTTTGTCATTTTATAGAAACCAAATTCTAGTTTTAAGCGACATCTGATGTTACAGCAAAAAACAGTAGCTGTGTCTTGAACAGTATTGTTTTCAATTCTTCTCTTCCTGGTCACGTAAATTGCGAGTTTTGCTTCTCCAGAGATAAAATTTAAAAGCTGCCACTTTCTCTGATTCGATTTATTGTACCCAGCACCGTAGACAAATTTCCTCACACTAAAATTTTCACTGAACAGATTAAAAACATTCGTTAGAAGAGTGAAGAGCACTGCAAGTCTCCCACACTCACTAAAAGCATAAAAGACTGTCTCACGAAGGGGACAGAAGGGACACTGGCTGGACACAGCAGGGTTAAAAAAAGAGATAAAAGCATTGTAACCGATGGCACCGTGTAAAATTCTCCACTGGAGGTCGGCTGTTTTTTTCTTGAGGGGAGGTTTGTATAGAAGTCTCCAGTGTGGGTCAGGACCATTTCCCATCATCCTGCTGGCCCAGGCAGTGGGCGCTCAGTTACATAGGTTTCTCTTGTTGATTACTTTGACACAGTATTTGTACAGTACTTTTTTTAAGAAGAAGAAGAAGACTTTTTTTTTGACTTTTTCAAAAACACTTTAATCACATTCAAAACATTTTACAATTTTACATTAGATGAAAACACTAAAGAGCTCCAGAAACACTAAAAACCAATAAGTAAGGGGAAATACAATCTACTTTTGCAAAAACACTTTAATCAGAAGAAGAAGAAGAAACAAGTGATAAGTGTAGCATTTAAAGACTAGACGTGTGAAAGTATATATTAACAATTAATGTAATATAACATTTGGTCACTAGGAAGATCGCAAAATGAAATGATAATATGTAGGCCAACTTCATTTGACGACAGCCACGTTCCACTGAATGCAGAAAAAGTGTGAACTTAAGAAATGAATGTATCTTCACAGCGTCCTGATTGGCCTCCTTATCTTAGATTGCAGGTGTGTGATTTGATTATGGGGGAGAGAGGAGCTGTTTCCACGTCACTGCTGTAATCTAAATTAAAATCAAAGTTTTTAATCCGCAGATATCACATCAAACTAATGCTAAATAATTTCAATAAGTAAACACAGAAATAGAGAACACATTATCTAGCAGTCTTCATTTCAGAAGGTTTTTTAAAATGCATATTATTACACCTATCTTTAACTCTGACATTAGAGGCAGTTATGGCCCATGACGCTTCCGGGGAACCCTGGGGATTCTTGAAGTGGTTCCTGTAGTTCTCCATTTATTTGCTGGAACCACCTATGCTCTACAGCAGCGGATCCCAACCTTTTTTGAGCCATGGACCTGTTCCATCCAAGACAATATTTTCACGGACTGGTCTTCATTGGCTCGATAATCATTACAGACGCCAGGACAGCTGTAGTCTAAAAATACATCATCCACAGTGGTTTTATGTAAAATGCAGACATCAACAGACAATAATCAACCTTTTTTTCATAAATTGTTAATCAACATCTCTGTAAACGAAATAATTGTAAGAAATAATTATATTAAAACACGACTAAAGTGACTGCACTGATGAGATTTATTTTGAAATATAGCGATATGCAATCAGTGCATTCAGCATAGGAGAAATACCGATCATTTCCAATACAAGGGTGACCAAGTCAATCAAATAAAAATAATTACTATAATGAGATTTAGTGGTTGGGGACCGCTGGTCTAGGGGTAACAGGAGACAATGACGCCTGATTTTAATCCAGAACACTGGCAAGGTTGTGGGCGCTTAGAACGGAAGTAATGTAAATTATTTTTTCTTTCTGTGCATTCCAAATGACCCACGGACCGGTACTGGTCCACGGCCCGGGGGTTGGGGACCCCTGCTCTACAGAGTCGCCGTGACACCTAAACAACCCTTTAGGATCACATTTATATAAGGCCAACTCTTTCTCACAAAAGTATTTATGAGATTGGGTAACACGGCTCAGAATTTTATCAATGGACATTTCTTGTTAAATATTACTTTTATCTAAATGTTGTTTGAAATATTTGTTTAAAATATTTAAATTTTTGTTTTGTGATTGTATAACCCTTAAATGTATAATTTTTGACTTCATTGTCCACATTCACTACATTTTGTTGCTATCTACCTGTAACACATTTGTTCAAAACATTTTAACTTGGGGTTTCCTTTGCTGAAACAGAAAATCAAAGTGTGTGTGGAGTGTTTTTTCTGAGCAGCAGGTTGTGTAACTTTGGGTTTGAAAAACAAAACATTTGATTTTGGGGGGATAAAAGTGTCAGGTGCGATGTGTGATAGAAGAGTTTCAGCTAAAATGAAAGGAAAGGTGTACAAAACTGCGGTGAGACCAGCGATGTTGTTTGGTCTAGAGACAGTGTCACTGAGGAAGAGACAGGAGGCAGAGCTGGAGGTAGCAGAGATGAAGATGCTGAGGTTCTCTTTGGGAGTGACCAGGAAGGATAGGATCAGGAATGAGTACATCAGAGGGACAGCACATGTTAGAGGTTTTGGAGATAAAGTCAGAGAGGCCAGACTGAGATGGTTTGGACATGTCCAGAGGAGAGATAGTGAATATATTGGTAGAAGGATGCTGAGTTTTGAACTGCCAGGCAGGAGGCCTAGAGGAAGACCAAAGAGGAGGTTTATGGATGTAGTGAAAGAGGACATGAAGGTAGTTGGTGTGAGAGAAGAGGATGCAGAAGACAGGGTTAGATGGAGGCAACTGATTCGCTGTAGTGACCCCTGAAGGGGAAAGCTGAAAGGAGAAGAAAACAAGCATGAAAAAACAATGTATTTGAAATGCTGTAACATGTTGATACGTGAAGAGTCGTTGTCGTGTGTGTGCTTTTGCGTGTGTGCATGTGCGTGTGTTTGTGTGCGTACAATGTGTGTATCTGCATGTGTGTGTGTGTGTTTGTGTGTGTGTGTTTGTGCGTACGCTGACCTGTGCCACAGCCACAAACATCCGGTTTTGTGTTATCTATGGGCGCTCCAGCCCCCCAGCACACCTTCATTACTGCCCCAGATAGTGGCATTGGCAACTTGTCACTTGTATTGATTTCTCTTAAACTGCAATTTACATGGATATTTGTGGGCGTCCTGAGGGCAGTCTGCAGCCTGCTGCCAGCCCTCACCCTCTGCCTCTCCTCTCTCTGCCCTTCGGGCCCAGAGCAAATGTTTCCACCCAATGATAGAACCTCAAAATGACTTTCTTTTTTAATGTTAAAATGGATGAATGTGTCCCTGTAATGCGTTGGTGAAGTGTCGGGGGTGTACCCCGCCTCTCGTCCATAGTCAGCTGGGATAGGCTTCAGCATAACCTGTGACCTGCAAAGCTGATAAGAAGCTGAAGATGAGACGAATATGATTGTCTTGTTTTCAATGGATGGATGGATAGATGGATGGATGGATGGATGGATGAAAGCTGGAGCTGTTGCATGTGGAAAAGAACAGTATTTCCAATTAAATAAAGATCATGCTGCAGAAACAAAAAGTTGAAGCCACAGAAGCTGAAATATTGTTGATGAAATCTGCATTTCCTTCACAGCAGGCCCACGATGCCTCCTTCACACTTAAACTTGACCTTCCACAGTGGAGACTCAGGGAATAAAACAATAACCTCCAGCCAGGAAAGCCACAAATGCTTTCTGAAAGCCTCAACACTACACTTTCGCAAAAAAAAAAAAAATGCCAAAATGTCACAATCGTAAAACTTTGTAGCTGCAACATCCTGTCAGAGTTTGTGCCTCCAGTGCTGAAGGTCACCTGCAACCCCCAGAAAGGATTTTCAAAAGGAAAACTTTGTATATTTTTAGTACGCAGTATGTTACTACAAAGCTGTAAAAAACAGAATTTGACTCATTAATTTGTTTTAACTGACTGGCTATTAAATATGTGCTCAATGGAAATTGTGCCTCTTAAAGTAATCCCTCTTTAAGGACTTGTCAGGGACTTTATTTCAAAACCATAATCCTGCAAGAAAACGTTAAACCCCAAATGTCAAGAGACAAACAGGGTGCTAGAGAGGAGGATTCTTTCAGCAGAGGACGAGTAGTGTTGGGGAATCTCTCCATCCGCTGTTCTTGGGTCTGGAACGCCACACCACCCTGTTCTTATCGCCTCAAGCTGGGGGTGAATTTGCAGCAAGATGGCGTACAGTCTGGAAATAGTCCGCCAGCAAGGATGACCCTATTTATGTGTCCCATGGCCCAAAAGATGAGACCTGCTAAGTGTCCTTGAGCAAATATCCCTACTGGGGTGACCCTGACTTCTACACTGTGTGGGGCAAAACAGATTCCCTGCAGTTTATGAGAAAACTAAAATGAGAAAAATCACTCCAAACGTAGCAAATATTTTTATAAAGTAGAAAGGAATAGGGGGTGTGAGTTGGCTGGTGTCGCTCGTGATGTCACACCTCTAGACAGCCACGATTGGACCCTAATTAGAAAGCCCGGCACCAAATAGATAGGCGTCCTGCATGATTGAATTCAAAGTGGCTGATGCCAAAATTTCTGCAGAGGCGCGGAAAACTGTCTGAGAGGAGCGGGGGAGACGGGGAGCCGCTATCAGTGCTGCTGAGAGCTGCCACGCTGCGCTGCGCCGCGATCAGCCTCTCCGCGAGCTGGAGTTTCAGAGGTGATTCGGAAAACAGCAAGACGCGCTCCCCCCTGGTTTAGAGGTATAAAAAGAGAGGGAGAGCCGAATATACGATCTGAGTAAACCCGAGGACGCTGAGCTATCAGAGGGCAACGGAGTCTGAGGCAAGACAAGTACGGAGACTCGAACCGCCGGGTCCAAGTTATTCCTGCGCTTCGCGCCAAAGGCTGCGCTGATGGCATCCGTACTTGGAAACAGCAGTCGTGCGTCGGGGGCTCAGAGCGGCCAGGTCAAATGCAAGCTGAGAAGGAGAAGGAGGAGGCGATGCAAGAGAAAAGGTAGCTACAACTTTGTAACTCTTCCTTTTATTCTGGTGTTCTTCCTCCCGACACGAGCAGAGGTCGTGCGCACCTTGACGGCATCGGATCAGAGCGCACAGCTTCCCGGTCGACTCTGCGCCGCTCCATCCTCCAGTTCGGGAGACTCGGCTTCGTCTCCGCGGAAGCTGCCCTTCTTTTACGCTTCTGGAATCTTAAAAATAAGCGACGTAAAGACAAGATTCCTATTTAGATTCACCGTTTGTCTTTGGAAAGTTTACCGCGTGTACCGTCGTTAAAAAGCCACCGTTGTCCCTCACGGCGCGGAGGACAGGGAGACAATTAAACGACTGTTCGCTCTGATACAACTTAGAATGTGTGTTTTCGAGACGAGCAGCTATTTTCTCTTTTAAAACCTTTTTTGTTGTTTAGGTTGAATCCAATAATTACCCGACAGATCACCATTTAACTTCCTCGCCGAAAACCCGGATTTTTGGCATCATTAGAATCAGTTTATAGAGTCAGCTTCAGTTACTGCCTTTGTATTTAAACTAATACTTAAAAGACAGCTATGAGCAGCGGGAAGTAGTTCAAAAAATACTATTCATATTAAAATGAAAACTGTAAATGTCAGCACTCTAAAATTCTGACATAAAATTCAATATTCCTATTCCTAATCGTTTCAGCTCCTGTTCCCTCATTTAAACATATAAAATGTCTCTCTACACATACACATAAAATATCTTTGTTTTCATATTTTATTTCCAGTTTTAACATCAGTGCTGTGCTGTGTTTAGCACAGCTGCCCCGGACATTAAAAGTGTGAAGTTTCAGAAGCAGTTGGGGCCTTTGACAGGGAGAGAAAAGAAGAAGAAACATCTCCTTAGAAATTAAGCTCTGAGAATAATATTTAATACAATGCCTTTGGTTTCACCTGTGCATTTAAAAAAAAATATAATAAAATCCCTCAGACTTTACTGCATAGAATAGTTCCTAATGAAGAAGTGTTTGTCAAGGCAGTGTACCAAACCTCCAAGACATACTGTAGAACAGCTAATTATATCAGTAATTAAAGTGGAAAGGCATGCTGATATCCAGTGACATGATAACAATGCAACATTTTCTCTTTAGCTGAACTGAAATAGATGATGGAGCTCAGAGTAAACAAATCCCGTGTGTGGTTTTATGCTCCACAACCTGCAGGAAAATGTACATTTTCTCTGTCAGTGACAGCTGCACATTTGTGCCACTTATGCTTTTTGCCGAAAAATGAAAATTACAGCACTTTGACTGCTTTCACATTCTCATCCCACAATCCCTCGCTTTGACAATTGATATTTTCTTTCTTTATATATATATATATATATATATATATATAATTTTTTTTAAATGACACTACTTTACTACAAAGTGCTATTAAAACATATCTGTAATCGATGAGTAATAATTCACTCTATTATTTCTTCTTTTATTAAAAAAAATAGAATAAGGAGTTATTTAGATGTGCCAATGAAAGCCTTGATTCCAAATTGTCTCTTAAATATTCTCATTAATTTGATCTTCATGCGTGTTTCCTGAGGTATTCTTTCTACTAAAGAATAAGCTACACACACTGAGGCTCTTATTTGCCCTGGCACAGGCCATAAACACTCCCAGAAATATGATATCTTTTTCTCACGTTAAAAATTCCTGCCTCCCCCACACGGAAGCAGAGAAAACTCTAAATAAAATAGCAATAGAACTCTGGCTTCATTTTTTTAATATGAATAGATGATAAGACAACATTTAATGTTATTTATGCTTGAAGAGAACTGATGTCCCACCCCATTGCATTGTGGAATATGGATGAACGCTCGGAGCGTGTTGACGTATTCCACTGCAATTGAATCCATAACGAGCTTTCATAAACACTTTGCACTTGTCATCAAACGACAAACAGACAACTGCACCTCATTTCCATAACCTCTTGGTTTTTAATAGCCCAAGTAATTGAGACAAGGGAGACAATACATAAAATATAGTGCTGAGGCAAATGTATTTACATAATGGAAACGACAGAATTGGTTCCACAACATTAAGCATTGCATATGAGTACCACACAAACGTTCGCACATTAGCTGACGGGCCTTCGCAGCGTGTTTCCAAACGGCTAATTTATCAGCGCTGCTGATTCATTCTGATAACACGGGACATTAGTGGCCATTTCAGGGACCGGCTCTAAATGAACTGTGTCTTTTGGAAGTGCTGATGGACGCTGACTCCTCCGGAGCTGCAGGAGGCGGGAAGAAAGAGCCAGTCAGATCTGTTCATTGCTGTCTGACTGTCTGTCTCTGTTTTTAGTTCCTCTGTTGAGAGGAGGATATCAGCTCTTGAAACACAGAATCTATTATGTTTCGTAGAATAGAAGCACAAGTAAGGAAGTTTTTACTTGAAACTTTTAAATGCAAATTACTCATTACACATTCTTTTTCTGCACCATTATCCTTTAGCTCAAATGCCAACTGATCATCATCTTGAGATTTCACAAAATTATTTTTCGTAGACCTTAAAGAAAAAAAAACCCGCGGAGGGATTATTGCATGGCATTTTGGCCTTAATCCTGTGAAAAGGCTGCAGATTATGTGTAGATAGACTCACTAAAACCTATGCGTGTATTCAAAAGGTTGAGAGCAGAATCCCTCAGTAAATTTCTATTAATTTTTTCCCAAAGTGTTACTGGTTGCAGCTTTAAAATGCAAAAAAAGATAAGTACAGAACTGAGATTAGAGATTGGAGATTTATTAATTTGATTGCATTTCTTGTGGAGGAAGCCCTTTTTTTGCTCGCAGTTCCTGGAAGTCACGCACTTCTCTGAAATCATCCGTTGTGTTTCGGGCTGTCGCTGTTCCTCTTTGCTCACCCTGATGCCCCCTCGTATTGTTAGGGTTACAGTTCTCCTGTCAGCTCAGCAGACTGTGGGGGTACACCTCCATTTGCTCGTTTGCCCCCTCCTCGGCCGTGTCACAATGCATACTGACCAGCGTCGTCACTGCTGGAGGGATTCAGAGACATGTTGGTCGTCGGCCTCTTAATTAATCACATTCTACTGATCTGCGGCTCAGTCCCTCGGTGCAAGTCGTAAAATTTGTTTGGATGTGTGTGACAGTTCGCTGATGCACAAAAACATGTGGGTGAAGGCAGCAGCGGTTCTAGTACACCTGCCAGTCATTGGAACATGACCCTTGGTTGCGGTACACAAAAGGAATTATGTGTACGTCCTCAGTCATACAGGTTGAGGTAAATTAAGAGGAGCAAAAAAGAGGCAGGTGGAAGATCTTCAACAAACCTTAGGGAAGTCCAATTTTTTTTGCTCTTCCTGATATACAACATGTACTTTGTCTTTTATCCACTACGTGGTTTCTGTATACGGAAAATAAGCCGGGCAGAAATTTATAGACCAACATTATTTTTTTACAACCACACTTATCACCCTGTACTTTCAACATGCAGTATATCAGTGTATCATCAAGAGCGCCTGGGGGGAAATGTGAAAAACACAGACTGTAACATAATTTATGTAGCAATTACCGTTTGTGCTCTCGGTCCTGGCGAGATGGCTGCAGGCAGAGGGGTCGAGTGTGGGCTGTCGGTTATGGTGATGAAAGTTGAGGCGGGGTAGGACGGAGGAGGGGCAGGTGGTGCCGGACAGGGCAGACAATTAGGGGTCATCATCTTCCCGGAGAGGCAGGGGGCCACCGTCGGGAGGTCGGACATTAGCGGGACAGAAGAGTCTATCGGTTTCCGGCCCCTCGATGCTCTCTGAGGACCACTCTGGTTGTGTGACACACACCCGGGCAGAGGAGGGAGGAGAGGGAGGATGCTTCAGACCCTTTGGTTAGTGATAGCGACGCCAACGGTATCAGAGTGAGGGGAAAGGTCAGGATGGACAGAAGAAGAAGGGTTTGATGTATTTAATACATTTTAAAATAAGACAGAGGACACTTATTCTATGCTTCTAGACTGTCAGTCGGCCCATGTGGTGCTAAATTGTCATTGGATGAAAGCAGTAACTTCAAATTCCCACATTAGTTTTTTTTTTTTTGTTTGATGGAATTTCCAGAAATTGTCTCAACAGCTTTTCAGGTTAAGTTTTTGTTGTTGTTCCTTTGTTTTTTTTTTATTTAAAAAAACAAAACAAACAAAAATTAATTTTTTTTTAGATTTACAAAACTAAAAAAAAAATTTTGATTGTAGAAATTGGCTCATCTTGACAAAATGCGGAACAATTTCCACCAGTGCTGTTAGCGCCTGAATGATAGCATCAATAATAAACCTTGCTGAGAGTAATTCAAGATGATAACACACTAACATCCCATTGAAAGTTGTAATGATTACACTCAAGCTTTAACAGTGTAAACAGTCAATCACAGCGGTGGGTATTGGGTGCTATTCTACAACTCTAAAGAATATTAGAAGTTGATTTGTGTCCGGCTTGTATGAGATTATCGCTGAGATTACTTGTAATCTACAGTGTTAAATGAGCATTTTTTTCGGTCTTTTGTGAAACTGGTGTTACCCGTTTACATTCATTGTAAAGGTATGGTATTCTTTCTGCAACAGCCTGGATTTACATTCAGAATCCATTTGTAAATAAAGTCCGTCAGCAGCAAGACACCGACAGGAGGAGGATTTAAATAAATGCACATCTAATGTAGGATTAGGCAAGTGTCTTTATGTGTGCGTGTGCGTGTGTGTGTGCGTGTGTGTGTGTGTGTGTGTTTTGTGTTTGTGTAGGGACAGCCCAATGTCACACACCCTGTGCATTGTGGGAGGGGAAAAAAGATGCATTTCACAGATGTAAAGCTCTGGTTTTAGCACTGAAACGTTTCTGTCACATTTGTTTGTGTTTGTGCTGATAACCGCATTAAGAGCTGCGACAGAAACACCGCTGGCATTTATGAGGTTAATGAAGGTCAGTGCCGACGGAAGCAGCGTGGCTGCGTGCACACACGTGGCCGTGTGCACACGCGTGGCTTTGTGAATTTACAGGCACTTTCTGATTGAGAGTCGCAGTAGAGGAGTTGGTGGTTTAGGACACGGCGTCCTCTAACTGGCTGAGCATTTAGCTGAGGGAAAAAAGGTTATTACTACTGACTGTGGTCTCTTGAGGATGACTGATAAAATGACCAAGGAAAAAGAATAGCACAACTTTAGCACATTAGCATAATTAGTAATTATCTCGTAATAGTCCCTCTTGGCTTTTTTGGAGCTTGGCAGTGAGAAATTGTACTTAAAGTTCAGGCACAGAAAACAAATTCCATGCCGAAGTGTTTCAGTAACACACACACATGCGTGCGCATGCATGCATACACGCACACACACACACACACACACACACACACACACACACACATGCACACACACATGCACACACACATTTTCAGTCAGGTTGTGTAGAACATGAATCACAAGTTTCAAAAGCAGGGATGCAGATATAAAAAATTCAAAAGGTGACACTTAAGTTAATTAGCCTGTTGTTTGATGACTCTCACAGTTGGAAAAATTAGATTATTATTCACATCACAAAGAACTTGTTAGACGCGTTTCCATGACGACAAAACATAAAAAGTTAATTGGACTAGTCATGTGTCACGCTCCAACAGTCTGACCACAGCAGCTTTTAAAACAATAACCTCTCTTTCATTTAAAGAATATGTGTTGCATACATGCCTGCCTTTATTTGTCCTTGTGTGTGTGTGTGTGTGTGTGTGTGTGTGTGTGTGTGTGTGTGTGTGTGTGTGTGTGTGTGTGTTTGTATGTGCAGCATGAGCTGGTGTGCTGCCATCCTCTGTGTGCTGTCATTTCTGATAAACACAGATGTAGCATAGCGAGTCAGAAGCCTCATCACGTCCTGTCAGCGTTGGCGCGTCTGCAGTCCACTAGACAACGCAAAATGAGAGAGTTGAAGCTGTAACAGAAGCAAAGCCGCCTCATAGCGACTGTCAGGACTTTGAAGCAGCGTCAGATGTAAAGAATGTCAAGTCAGAGCGCAGACATTTCACTGCCAGAAGAAAGTCAGCTCTTTGTGTGTTTGTGTTACGTATGTTGTTTCACATGATGCATCACAACACAATCAGTTATTGTGACTACTTTATCCATCTTTCTGTCTTCATTCACTTATTTTTTGATGGGCCTGCAAACAATAATTATTTGGTCTGATTATTTGGTAGATTCATGTTTTTGAAAAATATTTTCTCCAGATTTCAGTGAATAAGTAACCCCAATATCAGTTCACAAAGGAAAAGTACCTTATTTAGTTTGACCAAAAAATATTTTTTAACTGGTAGTTTAAACAATCGATCAAAAAAAAAAAAAATCCTGAAGTGCAAAATTGCTTAGTTAACCAATTGTTTAGAGTCGGTTCTGAAGGAATGTGTTTAGGATTTATTCAACGGAGAAGACAGGAGTTTTACTTAAAATAGGAAAGTAATTCTTTACATTATTGCTGCATTAACCCTAGACCTAATGATAGGTAATGATCATACTTTTTTTTTTTAATGAACTGTGACCAACAATATGCTGTTGTTTAATACGGACTATATTTTTAGTGAAAAAACTTGCATATATTTTTTAGCCCTGAGTTTTGTTTGCAGCCTGCAAACCTTCACAACCTCCATGAGAATGGAGGTTGTGAAGGTGAGAAAAGCCCAGTGAGAAAGCACTCTGTTCTTCCTCTTGCTGCGCTGATTGCTCATTATGTGTGCTGATGTTTTCACCCATAGCATTTTTTTAACTAACAATTTGTATCAAGCAAAAATCATTGATTTTTTTTCTCAGTGTCAAATAAAAATAAACCTTCTTGTCGTGAGTGGTTTTGCTTCACGATGGCAGAATGGAAACATTTGTGTTCAGATTAAAATTTATCTGCAGAATTCAGTAAAACAAGTCTCAGGTAATCTGTTCATTCATGCTGTCCAATCCAGCTCTCACATCCAGTCTGAAGTCCTGCCAGTAGGAAGTGCCCCACATTTCCTGGTAGCAAAACGTTTCTCTGGTTTATGACCCTAATTAGCTCTAACTGTGAACATCATCTCTGTGTCATCATGCCTGGAGAGAGGCCAGATCATTTGACTGTGTGCAGTTTCACACTTCCTTTATCTCTTCTTCTCACTTTGTTTCTTCCCTCTACTCTTCTGCTTCATTTTCTGTTATTCTCCTTTCCGGAGTCTCGTTTCATCAGCATTGGTTTTCTCATCACGGTGGCTGCTATTGAGAAAGAAGACATATTTCAGGAGAAGAAAATACCTAAAGAAGTTGACAGGACATGTATGCTGAAAAAAAAAAAATTAACAAACAAAATGAAGATACACATGGAATTTGTTCAGCTGCTTTTTGATGACCAAGTCTCAAACTTATAAGTCCCATAAATGAATTTGGAAAAGACTTTGACAGCTGTGCGTTGTTGATGCCTGGCGACTGATGTCATGCTTAAGCCACGAGACAGCGCCGCTACCTCGCCCCTGCGCTGACATAGCAAAGTTAACACTGATACCCTGCCTCATATGGAATAATGAAATTGGATGAAGAAGCTTAACCGCATGCCATCCCTTCTCTCACCATCAGACTGGGAGCCTATTTGAGATAACGTTAATGAAGGGGACTTTTGCCAAGAATAGACACGTCTTATTGCCGGAGGGAGGGGGGCAGTGAGGTGGGGTGGGGTGCTAACAGCATTTATTTCCATTAATAAGATGGAACATGTTACAAGAGGACCTCTCCTGGGGGCTCTCTCCGGAGGTCGTAGAGAATCCTACATTTAACAACCTCCGAACGAGTTCATTTCACCGAGTGGAGACGCGCCAAATGTCTCCTAAAGTTAACCTTGATGTGGCTCCACACAATTTCATGTAGACATTCAATCACCATAATCACTGCTGTCCTCAGTTTTAGGTCAGTATGTATCCGAGCAGCGGATCTTTGCTCCTTTATAGGTACCCGGTGGTTCGATATCATGGATTAATATGAATCAACTTGAATTCTTAAGTGTGAGAGATCAGTTACCAAGACTCCATCACCTTCATCTGAATTTATTGTCTTTATTTTCCTGCATTGTATTTGTGCAGTGCAGAGGTTTTATGGTGAGTTCTGAACTTCACGCTTCTCATATCTCTACACCAATGATGGGCTTTGACAACTTATACAGACAACTTAAGATAATTAAGCAAGAAAAGGAAAATGACGTCTCTATCAGCCCTTGTTAATTTTTCCAGTGGACTCATTTAGCAAAAAATGACATAAAAGAGAATTAAATGTGTAATTAACAGCTTCATGGATGGGATTTTGTTAAAAAAAAAATGAGTGCAAAATTGCAGGCATGTCAGCATTCTCCTCAGTTCTTTAATTTATTTTATGTTTGTATAGTTTGTCTCTTTAACTACATGTACAAATGAGGTGTGTGATTGGTTCAGATTGTTTTTTATCAGGATTACACACAAAATAAATGGACAGATTTGCATGAGATTATGATCAGAGTCTAACTCTTGCATATTATAGATGTGATTACATTTCAGTGAACCTCAGGTTGTATTTTTTTTACATTCTTTTCCATCTTTTATAAAGCATGAGGATAGACCTCCTCCACAAACCCTCCTGAATGTCATAGCAGGTTTGCCCAGTCTGAGAGCTCTTGTTCCTGACATTTAACAAGCTGTAACTTCTTTTATAAGTCAGGTAAATATACAGTATATGCAAACATAGCAACCTCTTGAATGAGCTTATCTAATAAAGTCATAGATGCTGATGTTCGCCCTTACATGAACTGCCTTTTGAGGAGTTGTAGTTGCACTCCAAAACAAATGTGACCCCGGAGGAAACTGTTGTACGTGTGAATGTTTGCAGCTCAGTTTCAGAAGCTGATAGACATTGTTTAATTAAAGCTCGTGTGTTGTGAAGTTTGCTAATTAAAACACAACCCTGTAAACTGTGAAACTCTCGGCACAGTGGTTCAGGGGAAAAGTCCTAATTTAGGTGGGAAAGGTGTGCCTGGCTTCACTTGACTGACTAACCGATCACTGCGCACAGGATGTTTATTAGTGTGGAAAATCATGAGGATTTATTATATGATAAATAATAAACTTTAAGAGCAACAATGCATTGTATTTGTGCAGTAAAGAGCTCTCTGTCTGAGTTCAGTGACTACACTTGTACACAGAATGATGTTCTCACCTCACTCTGTGTGAGGGGGTCAACAGCATCCTCCCACTTCTTCTTCAGTCTGTAAATATATCTGATGATTCTAAATGGTTTCATTCAGAGCACATTAGATCCATGTGGCTGATGGAACTGCTTAATGGCAGATTAGTGCATAGATAATGATGAGCGCACACGTGTGAGCTTCCTGAACGCTTCATTATTCTGCTCACATGCGAGCATTAAATAACAGTTTCCCCCCTCTTCACTCTACAGTAAATCCTCTCTCATCCATCGATTCCTTTAGGGGCTCCTTCTAGGAGGCACCGACAGGCTTATCTTGCAAATCCTTTAAAAGGTATTAAAAACACTGTTCCTGCATTAACTTTGCTTGATGCTGCGTGCATCACCACAGAGTCAGCAAGCGATTGGCGTGCTGGTATTATATACCTCCGGGCCAACCCAAGCGATCCTGTTTTCCAAGTTTCGTAACAGTCACACAGCAATGTGTTTATTTTTCCTCTTTGTCACCCTGGTTTTGATTTGTACAGCTTGAAGTGATGGAGCGTAATAGATGTGTTTGCATTTGCTGAAAAACTGAGAGTTCCAATCTTTCATCCGTTGCCTTTGATAGCTCAGTGTGTATTTGGCCTCACCAGATAAGGCCTGAGTATACATTGAGTTGGATTCAGTGGAATTGTTCAGACGGTGCTTTGGCAATGGTCTGCTTGGATGGGTTTAGGCATGATGGAGAGTTTTTATCCCCTTCTCTCGCCTCCACCACACTGAAAATCCCACAGTGGTACTTTGGGGGGCGAGGTTGCCATGGAAGGGTGAAGGGTGTGCAGGACCCGAGGCTACATATTTTGCCTTGCGTAAAGGACAAAGAGAGAAATGTTGCATGGATGAACCCACATTATTCCAAATTTAGACTCAAGGTATATTGTGTTTGCCCCCATTAGAGCTTTATGTTAGGTGTGTATTAGATACAAACCCTGCCCTACATCTGAAGAGAATCTGTCTTATCACATCTCAGTTCATCTTGTACCTGACTCCCATTTCCCTGATTATTAATGGAAAATACAACAGAAACAACTTCAAATGCTGGAAGATCTGCCAGAAATGTAAACAAATATGATTACGTGGGTCAGATGTGAGCAGATAATGTGAGTAGAGCTGCACCAACATCACACAAATATTTTGCATTAAAAGGCAGCTAAAAACACGGAGCTGTGCAGAGTTTTCAGTTTGAAGACATGTAACAGGTTCACCCTCAGTGCTTTTTCATCACTTTTTACCAGATTAGTTGTGCAGACTTGGGATGAAGATCATCTCATGTTGTGCTACCGGTGCAGCATCAGGTGATGACTTGTGGCAACTATACATGACTCAAAATAAAACAAGTCAAGTGAGATTTACAGATTTTATCAATAACCTCATGATTTTTTTCAATGAAAGAAACGTCATATCAACTTTATTTTCATCTGGAGGTCCTTGTGTTTTTTTACAACTGTTAAACTTCAGAGTCTTCCTTGTCTCTGGTCCGCAACTTAAATATCTCGGTTCACTTTTATTGTTCTGTCACAGCTGCTTTTGGCTGAAACATGTAGCTTTTTGCAACTGTCAGAACCCATTGTTCACTTCCTGCTCAGCAGCAAACAACATGTAGTAGCACGGAATATTCTTAGATATTCCTCGATAGTGGAGACAAAAAAAGGCCATGAATTTTTGAGTTAAATGAACTCGAAATGATATAATGTCCATGTGAACTTTAAAGGTGGCGATATGTTAATATTGTATGAACAGTTTTCTTTCTGCTGCCCCCCAGTGGCAAAACATTTATTTTTGGTTTAACCTTTAGGTTTTATCCAAGTTTTTCTCACAGTCTACTTTGTATAACAAGGTGGGTAAGATTATCCCATTCATGGTATAAATGTAAAATACAATATATTCTTTGTGTTAATAAACAGTTACAGATACAACACATATGAACTACGTCATTATAGATGTTGTCATTTCAGAGCTAATTGTTCATGAGTTGTAGCATAACATGTACAGCATGTCTGAGTGAAACATCATTACATCAAATTAGGGTGGGTGCTTTCCAAAATACAGATCATTTACTAAACGTCCAGGAACAGTTGTTGAAATCAGACTAATCATCTGCTGTACCGCTTACAGCACACCAGGGTTCTGGCATTGAAAAAGCAGCTCAGCTCTGAGCTGAACTCAGACTCGTTCTGCAGTAAACTCAGTGTGGCCCGCTAGTTTGCAGCAGCGGAAGGCGAGAGTGGCAAGTGGGTTTAATGATAATAGCCCTGACGATAGCAATGATAATCCTCCTGCTATTCCTGCTGACTGCAGAGAGCTTGTGCTTTGTTCTCCGCTCCCCCTATTAGTGTGATGGAGGTTCATTTTAATTTGAAAGGACCATCAGTTGGATAAGGAGAGAAGCGCTCACCGGTGAACGTGCTCAGACTTGTGTGGATGAGAAATCAAGCGTTAGGTAAAAGTGTGTGAATGGAAGGTGCGGACACATACATGTGTACACACTTACTGTATGCACACACATACACACACACACACACACACACACACACACACACACACACACACACACACACACCGTCTGGACTGTGTTGTCAAATAAAGACAGAATAAAGACGTTCACAGATCAGAGTGGTGACCTCTCCAGGCTGGAGGGGCTATTATCACTTTACCACCTGTTCCAGCATTATTTTTACTGTCAACCACAGTTTATATTACGCCAGATGCCTAACCACACTTTACTGATATGAACATGATTGGCTATTGATTTGGCCAATCATCATGGCATCCATATTATTTTCTTTGATGATGGTATCAACACACACACAGACTTAAGTAAAATAGTTGATTCCTAAAATGTGATTGTCGATGTTACCATCATCATGAATGCAACTCTGGCACACTGTTGGCAAAATATGGAAACACAAGCATCGCTTGATGAACGCAATGTTAGTAACAATGGCAAAGTCAATTTGCACATTGTTTAAGAAACCATTAAGATATCACCTCAATATGGATCTCGTATTCATATTCCAATATTCATTCATTCATTCATTCATTCATTTGGATTTACATTGCTACCACCAATGTTGCACCGAATGGGATCCACACACAATAAAATATGCAGAATTGAAAAAAAAACCCTTAATTGCAAGATTACCTCTTATCAGAGCCTTTAGGTTTTACATGTGCTTAAATTACATGCTAACATTACGTGCGCTGAAAGTGATTTTGGTAACATAATTGGAATTGAAGAATAAAACGTCACATTAGTGTTATAATCACATAAATGTGTTTTTGAGCCCACTTTGGACCGTTTCCTTACTTTTAGAGTAATTTATCACTTCCAGTAAATAAAGTTATTTACATATCATTGATTGTGATCATCATAAATTCATCACAGCCTCACTCTACATTCGAGGACACAACTCATGTGTATACTGTATGTGGTATGTCCCCATTGAGGGATTTGGTCTGAGTTGACACAGGCTTGGGCTTCTTCCATTTTGCGCAGTGAGAGTTTGTGTCCTCCCAGCCTGGTGCTGAATGGATGGACAGTATAAACAAAGCTCAGCCCTGGCTTTCTGTGTGGGCAGTTTGTCATAGCTGTGACTTCAGGGCTATCTAAATAGCAGCAAGCCGATTCGTTCATCATCACATTCATCCTTAGCAGTGAGAGATGGATGCCCTAGCAGTCCAGCAGGTCGTGAGTTATCACCCACTAGGGGCCGCTGGTTCATACAGGGGTCAAAGGACCATTTATCTTCAGGCAAGTGTGCCTGTCTGTTGGAGGCCTCTGCTCTCCACCACACACACACACACACACACACACACACACACACACACACACACACACACATATATATTCATGGCAACCATCACATGTATCATTTTTAATAACTGTAATTTTTTAGCCACGGTGCACTGGCGTCTCCCCCGGAGTTTGTCCCGCCTCACCCCCTATGCCAGCTGGGATAGGCTCCAACTCCCTGTGACCCACACAAGCGGATGAAGCGGGTCGGGAAATGAATGAATGAATGAATATTTTAGTGCTTTGTTGCTGATATGTGAACTCACATTCCCACATTATATAATACATATCAATACAAAAATCATAATTGTTTGTTTCTATTAATATATTATATCCTCTCCCTTTCGTGATATTTATCTTACTCTGAACTAACATTTTTTTAAATGTATAATGTTATTGGTTTTGTTACATGGATTTGTTCACAGCGCAATCCAGTGAAACCCTGAGGGACACAATGTCGAAACCAGCTCCACTTAGGTCACTGTCTTGGTTAATGTCACAAGCAGGAAAATTATCCTCATCAGTACCTGATTTCCATCAGAAAACCAGGAGGAACCTATGTAAGCATAACATGCATCATGCATGTTATGAAGTCCCTGGGCCTTCATGGTGTGAAAGCGACAGATAACTGTTGAAACACAGACCTGTCAATGAAGTGTGTCTACATTTAATAAGGAACTTAACGTTGGAAGTTATAAACTCATTAGGTTTCTCACTAGGAGAAAGGGGAGATGATTGATATGATGAGTGCTTTTGTGTGTGTGTGTGTGTGTGTGTGTGTGTGTGTGTGTGTGTGTGTGTGTGTGTACGTGTGTGTACGTGTGTGTACGTGTGTATGTGCATAGCAAAGTATCTGATTTAGCTCTGAAAAGACTCAAAAGATGGGACAAGAAGAAAGACCAAAAAATATCTATGAAAGCTGACACCAAATATTTAGCTCATTCACATCATATATTATCTGTAAAAGTTGTTTGTACAGTTGTTCTGGCCTAAACTGATTGGACATTATTTTGATGAAGACTTTTATTTTCAGTTATATGTGATGTCTAAGACCTCTGTGGTCACATAATGGTGTGTGGTTGTCATCACTGGACCTTACAAGAGAATCGGTTCAGTAGCTCCATTAAGCAGCTCTGTTCTTTGTTGTGCATTACTACTAATTCATCGTCCATAACCCTAAGTGTGTAACATTTCAACCACATGTGATTAATAAAATATTTTAACCAGAACAATTGTTTGCATGACAATGAGTACAAGGCTGTACAGTCAATGTAGTGAGAATAATGCAGAGTCAAATAGATTAGCTTTACCCTCACTGCACAGGCCTGGTGGCTGCGAGCTGAAGCAGCGTTATGTGAAGAGACAGAGAGCGTATCGGATTGGCTCTTTGTTAAAAGCAGAGAAGGCATGATCATTAGTCTGGCTAGAGTAGAGCCATCCCATCCTGAATGGTGAAAAGATTCATTGTCGTCCATTGTCACTCATTAGACCTCTATAATATAGACTGTTTGCTCCTAGCAAGACTTTAAATTCAAGGCAACATGTGGAGATAACATAGAACAACATGAAACTCATACCGTAGGATCCCTGTAGCGAAACCACAGTGGATATATTAAAAATGGATATATTAAAAAAATAGGATAATAATATGAATAATCAGACTCACTCCCACTGATTATCACTGATTCTCTGCAAAATGACGAGAGGAAGAGGGAAATCTGAGGAGTATGACAATAAAAATATGAAAGAAGCTCTAGACCGAGTGGTCTCTGCTACGGATGAGTTAAAGAGCGACTTAAATAAATTCAGGAGTGACTTTGATAAGAAGTTGGAAGAAAAGCTAGATAAAAAGCTGAAAGAAAAGCTGAAACCAGTACTATACTGCATGGAAAAAATGAACGACATGAAGAAAATGCAGAAAGACACATGAAAAAGAACAAAGAATGGTTGTCCTAGAACAAGGACAACAAAGAATGGATGAATTGGAACAAAGAATTCGTATAAATGATGTGATCATCACCGGCATCAAAATCAAGCCGAGGAACTACACACATGTTGTGGCCAGGGGGAGAGGGAACGGAGCACATCGCTGACTCCGAGACAGTGGAGGAACAAGTAATTTCTCTACTGAGGGATCTGGAGTTAACTATAGATCCGAACCAGATTGAGTAATGTTATCCACAACCATCTGGAGGTAGTAGACCACCGGCAGTGCTGATAAAATTCCAGTATCGTAAACACAAAATTGATCTTCTGAAACAAGGCTTCAAATTGAAAGGGAAAATGTCTACATTAATGATAATCTCACAAAGAAGAATGCTGATATTGCTAAAAAAGCTCAACAACTAAAGAAGAATGGACTGATCGTCAACACCTGGATGAACAACTGCAGGATCTTCATCAAAACAAAGCGGCTTTCTCCCGAGCAGATGAAAGCAATGATGATCAGGAGTGCAGAGGAGTTGGTGAAATACGAGCAATAAAGATGGACAATAGTTGTTATTATACCAAAGATCACTACAACCGAATCACTTCAATAGTGGGAGCTCTACACCAATTTTGGGACACATCAAGGATTCCAATGAACATTTGAAAACATGGATTAAAGAACAAAAAAACATGGATTTCTGCTTGGAGGGTTAACATTAAGTTTGAGACTTTAAAGAGCACATTGATATCTGTGGACAATACAATGGAATGTGCAACCGTTAAAGTGTCTGTTATAAACTGGTTAATTCGTGGATAAACACTGTTTGCTGAATGATCATTATATTCTTGAGAACACTGTCACGGTCAACTTCTTGTTTTGACTTTCTATGTTAACAAACCCTGTTGTTCCTTAGCAGAATGTAAACATGGTCATGCTCTAAGATACATCTAGGACAAAGGCTAATATCTGGAAATGGATAAGGGTATGAACATCTGTCGGAATTCAATGTATGAACTGGTTGAAAACATTTAATGTCTGAATCGGCTGACAATATATTGTAATGACAGAGATGTTTGTTGATTCTTGGGGACTTTAGTTGTCGTGTGATTCTCATTAATTTAGACATTTTTTTCCTTTCAGTTTAAAGTCTTGTTTCAGAAGAGCAATTTTGTGTTTACGATTCTGGGATTTAATCAGCACTGCCGGTGGTCTCCTACCTCCAGATGGTAGTGGATAACATGTCTCAATCTGGTTCGGATCTATAGTTATCTCCAGATCCCTCAGTAGAGAAATCACTTGTTGCCCCTCTGTCTCGGAGTCAGGGATGTGCTCCGTTCCCTCTCCCCTGGCCACAGCATGTGCGTAGTTCCTCGGCTTGATTTTGATGCCGGTGATGATGACATCATTTATACGAATACTTTGTTCCAAATCATCCATTCATCCATTGTCCTTGTTCTAGGACAACCATGCTTCTTTTTCATGTGTCTTCCTGCATTTTCTTCATGTTGTTCATTTTTTCCATGCAGTCTAGTACCAGTTTTTCATTTTTTTCTTCCACCTTTTTATCAAGCTTTTCTAACAACTTTTATTATCAAAGTCACTCCTCAACTTAGCAAAGTTGCTTTTTAACTCTTCCATAGAAGAGGCCATCTGGTCTAGAGTTTCATTCATATCCTTCATATTTTTGTTTTCATACTCCTCCGATTTTCTTCTTCCTCTCATCATTTTGCAGAGAATCTGTGAGTTTATTTAACATTAAGGAGTAATTACATTTATGTTACATTTATTTTACATTACACTGAGTTGCATTAGTTAGTCAAGTTACATCTGGCCCTTTGAGGACAGCCATTATGCTGATGTGGCCCTCAGTGAAAATGAGTTTGACACCCCTGTGCTAAATAAATGAGTAATCGTTGTCTTTTATGTCATAATGTTCTTTTTCTCCCCTTCCTCTAAATACAGTATGCCCTCGCGCATTCGCACATCAACGATCGTGACTTCATCGCAGATTTTTGGTAGGCAGTCACATGATACCATACACGTATTCTATTGGCTGACGGCATCGGGAAGTTCACTATGTTCCGTGAGTCTCGGACTTCCGTGAGACACAAAGTGCTTTAAACAGTCAGTAAGAGTGTGGGAAAAGGTAATACAGATAGAAGGTGGTTTAATATGGGGAGGGTTCATAAACATTTAAATTACCTTAAATAATAAGACAAATAGTTTGTCTCTCTATCGCAGAATTTGTTTATTGCATGTGGTTCCTGGAACGCATTAACCCCGAGGAACAAGAGCGCACTGTATCTCATGTTTCCATACTGAAGTCCTTCATTCACCTACTTGTCGTCGACCAGCTTTATCACCAAGATGGTAATCTCATTGTTACATCCCGCGAAGCTGTGGTGAATTGCAATTGTCAGTGTTTGTGTGTCCACCACAACCATTGCAGATAGAAAGATGAAACAAAAAGCACATTAATTGGGCAGCAAAAGGGATGGAAATGAAATGATGACCTTGACCTTGAGAAAACTAGGTCAAGGTCAAATTTAAACTTTTGTTAATTTTTTGCACTTATCTCAGGAACCAGATACAGTAAGATAGGAAGACGAAACAAAAGCCGTCATATTCAGGGAGGCAAGGCAATGAAAATTAGATCATGAATAACTGTCAAGGTCAAATTTGCACTTTTATTCCTTTTTAGGTACACATTGTTTGAAAGTAGGTCGGAGTAAAATTTTGAATTCAGGGGTGTTGCTGGATGTTGCAATCTCTGACTACCTTGTTATTGGTTGTGCACTTGGCTAAACTACCGCGCTGGCTGTTATCATACTGTAAGCAGGTGGTGGGATCTATCGCTACTCCCTCACACTACAGATTTGGGCACGTTGTGCAATCCATTTTTCAATTTGGTCTCCTGCCTGTCATAAATTAGCAGATGTCAATAGATTTTCCTTTCTGTGTTACTGTGAGCCTTGTTTACACCTGATAGTCGGGGCTTTGTACCTGAGTGGCTGTTTGAGACTAATGCTTTATAATTAGCGTTTCTTTAATTGCAATGACGATTGGCAGGAGACTTAGTAAACACTTACTTTGACATGTTTTATTTTTCTTACACTTTGGTTAAGCTAATCAACAGATTGGTTTGTGAAAGATAATGTGCTGCTGATTAATAAAACCTGTTTCATGATCACCCTCACACTGTCTTATATATAGTATCAATTATAAGACATTGCAGTTAATGACATTACTTTTCTTTCAGTTTATGCCTTAATCACACTAACGACAGCACAGCAAAGCCCCGTAGTGTTTTCACAGTCATCTAGGTTCACCAGCTGGTTGTTATTGCTAAAAATACACTTATAAAACTGGTGTAGCTTGGCACCATCACACCCTAATGACAGGAGTCAAGTGGCGCCGCAGATATGCCCTCACATGAGCGCTGTCACAATCCATTTAATTGAGCTTGAGAAAATGGGATCCAGCGTTGTTTTGCTCTAAGGCCCCCTTCCCACCTCCACACACATATTCTCCCCACTGCAAGTCATCATGCACTAATGTGCCATCTTTATTGTCATCATCTCGGTGATCAAGATAGTTTTCTCGTGGTGATGATCTGATATGATCGCCCCTATGTACCCCATTCAGGCACGTCGGGCTATTGTTGTGTTAGAATATTTTCTGATGTTTATCAGGACACACTCCAAATAAGTATTTATTACATTAATAATGACAATCAGAGGTCATCTTTGGTTACCATGAGCGTTAAAGACTGTGATCACTCCAAAGATGCCGGTGTTCATCTCTGAAATAACAAGGATTAAACGGTTTGCCATAAATATTTTTATGCTTCCCAGAGGATCGAAATGAATTTATTTGGTGATGATCCTGTGACTTTTTCTTCAGTACTCATCCTGTCAAACACTTCAATATCGAATTAAATTCTTTTGGTTTTAGTGGCTGAATCAGTGTCACCGAGGCAGAAGATGGATTCCTTTACCTATAATTAGAATTGTGCGTTCCCTGTCTCAAGCAGAAAATTATTGGTTTTCTTTGAAATTGATGGACACCAACCGCCTTCTTTCTTTTTTGTGCTGTATTGCAAAATAATATTTTCTAAAGCCTACCATAATCTAAATGTGATTGTTGTCATTATATAGCATTATAGTTATTGTCATTGTTCTCATATTGCTCCAGTTATAGCACCTTTTAAGAGAAGTGTCTGGAGGATTAACTAACAGAAGTTCGGACATTCTGCTGAGTAACACTGCATTCTAGTTGATATTTAAATAAAATTGTATTCTGTGTTCCGAATGGGATTCCTTTCTCCACCTCCAGAAGGGAAATCATCAGATCTGAGGTCACTGCTGGCTGCAGAACCACAGCTAAAGATCGACTCGCAGTTCAGTATCTTGTTCAAGAACATTTGGCAAAACAGAGTGGAGCTTGGACTTCTCTAGTTTCTCTCTAGTCTCACATACAGACATGTCATTGTCTTGATAATCCCAACTGCCTTTCAAGTGGTTTGCCATCCATGACTGTGAGCATGTACCGTGCATCACCTATGTGTGCTGCCTTCATGTTGAGGACCATACAGGGTCCAGAGGGTCTATCAGGGGACAGTAGGAAAGTGGAGCAGAGCCGCACATGGTGACGCCGTGGCAGGAGGTGAGACCGATGATAGATGGGAAATGAGGGTGATTCCCAGGGAACTGTATGCATCCATGTTCACATGTAGGAGACAGTGAGACAGAGGAGACGAGGTGAGTGTGGCAGTTTGTATCTGCTTCTACTAGTGACTGTCAGGACAGCTGCCAGGGCAGGTGGTACCATGGCTCAGAGGTCAGATTCAGGTTTCAGACCTGAGCAGCCGGAGGCTAAATGCTGCAGAACACATGCAAACGATCCAAGGCAGGTGTGAGGGCAAGAGGATTGGGTGATGATTGAGCAGAGGAAGAGAAGAGGGGTTAAGCACCTGGGTGACAAGCTCTCCCGGTTCAGACTGTGACAGTTTGATGGATGAAGACGAGGATATTGGAGAAACCTGACTGAAAGCAGACGAGTGCAGAAATGTTGCAGGTTGAAGGTAAAGACCAGCAGATAGTTTGGGTTTTGAAGGTATCTCACCATCTCAGTTTTCACAGAAACAATAGTCATAAGAGATAGGATGAGTATATGGACCCCAGGTTCTCATCATGGTCCACTGGGTGCAATTACACAGAGCAATAGAGACAGCATGGCGCTAGCTGACTGTGCTAAACACTTTTCCTCTTTAACACAAGAGGAGGTAGAGTAGCTGAGCCGGATCAAGACACCAACCCTCTACCAGCTCCTTTGTTCCTCTCTGTTGTCTCTCCCGGTACGAGTCGACCAGGAAATGAGGAGGATGACGGGATTATGTTTGGCTGATTTGAGGCCAATTGCTGGTTTCGTCTGAGTGTCAGATGAGAGAGGAGGAGGGGATGTCAGAGATGTGAGTGTCTGTGTTTATTAGAGGGTTGAGAGTGCAATGGAAGGAGAAGAGTAAAGCTTCTCCTTGCAATGTCTCAGCTTGAACATGACAGACACAATCCACTCTGCCTGGTGGCTGGAGTACTGAATGGGTGATCTGGGTCAGCAGCCATGCATGTGGTCTACCTTTGGAAGTCTACTGCAACTGCTGAGGTGGCACAACAGCAGTGGCTTGGAAACAGAAATCTTTTTGCGTTAATGTCTCTTTGTTAGAAGAGAAGCTTGTTAGAATGTCCACTTGTTAGGATTCTAGTATCCATCTCTTCACAATCGTGTTGTCAAACAGTTCAACCTAGCAGCATGTTCTTCAAGGTGGGAGGAAGCCTGAGAACCTGGAGAGAACCCACGCAGGCACGGGGAGCTCTACCCACTGTGCCACCATGCTGCCCAGGATTTGAGTAGTGATATCCGACTTGTTTATTGTGGATGAAAGAGTTTAAACAATTAGTGTTATTGAACTAGATGGCTAACCAATACATCTTTCTTCTTTTTTATTGTTCAGTAATGTAGATTTAAGGTTTAAAATATGAATCCTCAGCAACATGGCACCAAGTGTCAAAGGTGCACAGTCCCCAGGCTTTAGAATCCATCGTTTTTCTGCTGCAAGAACACGGAAAGAAGTTAATAAGGATATAGTCCACTACTTCTAGCCATATAGACATATGGACTACTATGATTCTAACCAGTCCTTTCACTCTTCTAGTTGGATTAATTTGTTTTTGACCAAGAAAAAAAAGCCAAGTAACCAGGTTAATGGGCTGTTTTGGTGAAGTCAGTCTACATCATCAGAGTTAAATGGTTCCTCGAGTGTCTACAGCAGTACAAACAATAATATACACAAGGACGATTCCATGTTCATTCATTACCATTCATTCATTCATAAGTTGCTGGATTTTGGTGGTGGGAGGAAAGCAAAGAACCTGGAGAGAACCTATGCAGAAAACAAAAGAAGAACTAAACTCTGCACTGACTTCAAACCAAGTAATCTCTTGCTGTGCAGCAACAGTGCTGCCCACTGTGTCACCATTCTGCCCACCGTTCCATAGTAATAACTCATAATGTCTATAGTAAATGACTGAACGCATCAGTGTGCTTACATCAAAGCAAAAATGTAGGTGTGTATGGCCTTTTATACCTTCTGTGCTAATAATATGCTGGAATATATGCTGGAATAAACCCTTACCATACAAATGCAGTCTGTTATCAAATAATATTCAGAAGGGACCAACTACAGGTTTCCAATGTGAGGAATCACAAACAGCATTGCAGAGCAATGCTTTAGACATCTTCAAACAAGACAAGAGAGGCTGACATGCTAGTCATGAGCAGTATTAAAAGAGTATTGAAGAGATTTATTTTCAGGCAGGAGGGTAGGACAGGGATGAATCACAAACAAACATGAAAAAGACTTCCTATACAATTTATTTACTTGCAGAATCACATTTATATGACATGTCAATCTACAGATGTCAATTATTTTTTATCCAAGCGGGCTGGGGGATGGTTTAGTGGAGTTTCTCTATCATTATCATATGTCTTCACTAGAGTAGTGATGAACTGATCTCCTGCTCGTGGCAACAGTGCTGGTTTTGGATGAGTATTAAGGGAGAAGAAGACAAGAGGAGACGAGAAAGACAATAGCGAAACTTTTGAAATCATACATATTCAGGCAGGTCACAGGCGTACAGAGAGTATGTTGTGGTAATTCAAGGAGAAAGACTGTTGCAATCGTAAGAAAAGACAATAGAGATCATGGAGGGAATGAACGGATGGCTCTTCAAATCACATCCCCTTCACTGCAACCCTCGGACACCATAGATCTGCCATGGAAATCACTGGATTCATTATAGCAGCAACAGCGGGGAAAAAAAATCATACGTTCTTAACAGATGTAGAGGTTGAACAAAATTATATATTCATCAATAAATTGTTATTTTACTTTTAAATGCCCTTTTTCACTGTTGTTTAAATTGTTTTATAGAGGAAAACTACTGTTGGGTTGTTGGAGTTATCACTAAAGCAACGTAGCGACAAAGTCACTGCTCTACTCTACACAACTTTTCACAAAAACATGTTTGGTAGAAACAAACTTTTGTCGGGATGAAAGAAGAGAGTCTTTATTTTCAGCGTTCCCCTAGTCAGAGAAAATAATATTTTGTGAGTCTTGAAAGATTAGACAGAAAATGCTCTAACAGCGCTGGCGGCGTGGGATCTCTGCTGTGAAAATGTCTGGCAGTGGATGAGTTAAGGCACCATATCTTCATTAAGCTTGATGAAATGTCACAATGGAATTCCACAAATTAAATAGTGTCTGGGGATTCCATTTGCAAGTTTATGGTAGTTTTTTTTCATCAGGGGTACTTGAGGGTATTGAGGATAAACTATATACTGTTGCTGACAATCTTCCATCCATGAAGATCTCCACTGGATTAAAGGACAAATTGTCATGCCAGACATTCTTATTAGGCCCCCATGTACTGATGTTGTGTAGTTTGATCCTGGCATGTGAAATATTCTACTTAATCCCTGCTCCAAGGATGTTGCTCTGTGGTTGATGCCAATTCAGTGGTGAAGCTTCCCCCCCGGGCGTCAATAAGGAATCACTGTCTTCATTATAATTTAAAGGAGAAAACTGTCACGCCCCCCATGTACAGACTTGACAGATGTGCCTTGCCCTTCTGTCACTATCTAAGTCAGCTTTTATATCAGTAAACACCTTGCCTTTCATGTCAGTTGTGTGCTCCACTTCCTAAATAGAGGGTATGTCTGCTCTTTGTAACATCACAAAGCAATGTCAGCAGCATATGCTGTATTTTTAATTCAACAAGGGTGTTTTGGAAGCCTTGTAGCATGCCATACGCTAGCAGCTCGCAGTGGCGTTCCCCTGACGCTGACAGAGAAATCAAACGTAAAATGGAGCACCAGAGCGAGCGAGTGAGCGGCGATACAGAACAGATGTTCACAGGAATGTTGACTTTGTTTGGCCCTTATCTTTGACGCTGCCATCCTCCAGTAAAGTGAGTGACAGAAGAGGGGAGAATAAAGAGGAGGAGGAGGAGATGAGTGAAAGGAAACAACGAGAAGGGAAAGGAAAAGCGGCGCTGTTGGTAGAACTAAGTGGAAGTGTTGGCAGTTGGGTTGTTCAATGGCAGGAAAGTGGGACAGCCACACAGCTGTGTTTTGGCGTGGAGGGACCCACGAGATTGGTGTCACTGTATTTTATTGTCAGGGAGAAGAAAGGCACAGAAACACCAGACATGATACATAGAGAGGAGAAGGACTGGGTGATGGAGAAAAAAGAAATTAGAAGGACGAACAGGCCTGGGAGCAGATGCTCTTATATTTCCTGATATTGAAGATAAAGGGACGATGTTGGCAATGAGGCACGAGTAAATAGACACGAAGGAACCAAGGCCTCTTTCAGTTACAGGTTGACCCGGCGATCGCAGCCTGTCATTTAGACTGGGAGAGAGGAAAACAACATTTCCCATGATTCAACTGTGTGTTTTGCAGGCTGGCATTTTTAATATCTGCATGAAACTATTCCTTTCCACCCCACATTATCCCCCTTTGAGTTATATAACTGTGCTGCAATCTGGAGGAATTTATGATCAGCCATTATTTCATCCTTACAGGGTGATATATTAGGTGATAAATGCCTGTAGCTGAAGTCACTGTGGGTTCAGGTTGTTTTCATGTTAGCTATTTCATGTTTATTTTACACAGAGTTATTTATCAAGGTGAAGTGTCTGAGTAATGCCCCTGGAGTCAGACGATAAGGATAGAAAGGGGGAGAACAACAATTCAGGTCAGTGCTTCCACAAAACTGACTCTCCTTGCAGTCTTGCAGGGAAAAATCTCACCTTTGCTGTTGTATCGTGTCTGGGTGTGAAGAAAACACCTGCTACAGATCGATGTCTTATCACTCAAACAGACACTAAATGTGGCAGACAGAGGGAGTAAATGCGGGGCCATTGTGGCCATGATTGCTTGCCACAGCACTTGTGCTGGAAGTTGTAGAGACTCGGACAGAGTGAATGATGGTGCGACTGATTCACACTACCAGCCTCTCTGTGCGCAGATATATGTGACAGCCGAGGTGAAGACAGATAAACTCCACACAAGAGAGGGAGAGAAAGCCTCTCCAGATTTCATCCTTGAATGTTTCATCTTAAATCATCACCCTCGTTTAGGATCCCGTGGTGGGATTGCCTGGAAGACGCTTTCACATCCAGGCTTGTTGGAGTAAGTTCCTCAAAGATAAAAAAGTCTCTTTGTCATCAAATAAAAAGGAAAAGTAGGCAGAAAAAACAAAACAACAACAGATGAATATGGAAAAACAGCCCACCCCCTTCTTTCCCTTTGGTTCCTAGCGTACTGGTGGTAAACAGCGCGTGAACAAACGGGCTGCAATTTTGAACGCAGCTTTATTTTCCTTCGTTTATTTAAGCCCAAAATGGGTCCTGATGGAGTCATCAGCCCCCACTCACCGGCTAATGGTTTAATTATGTCCATCTGGAGGAGGCTGGGAATGGGAAGCTCACCGCACTCTCCAGTCATTCCTCTGGTAATTTGTCTTCTCCCGCGCCCACTGACTGGCCCACTGATGGAGCAGAGACGCGACGAAGCATTCTGCTGGTGGATCAACCTCCTGGCTTCCATCTGAAATGCCCACCCTTCCTCCTTTCTAGGTCTTCTTCTGACTCAGTGGCATCCAGTGAGATGCTACGCATTGTGTTACGCTATGAGATCCCTGACCATAAGTCAAGCTGCGTGTCCCGATAGCAGGCATAACTCTGAAGATGTCCTATGCTTACTGAAATCAAATGCTTTTGGAGTTCACATAAAACTCAATATTTCGTGATTATATCATGTTTCATTATTTAAAGTAATGATCGCGAACATTTCCATATAAATGAGGGAGCATTTTGCTATTCTCTGCAGCCAGATGATGCGGATGAAACTACATGATCTGAGATGTTTATCGTAATAATATCCATGAAAGCAGACTTCAGCATCACTCCTGCATTCATTAACATCTCCAACCACTGAAATATACCAAGGATGGCACCAAAGTAAAGAAACCCACAGTACCCATTTCAGATACCTTGTCTGCTTCCATCTCATCTTTTTTGTTAATCATTTAGCCATTATCTCATGTAGTTCTGTCATATCCTCATGGATCAAGTGCTTTCCAATCATATTGCATGACTGATTTGTTCATAATAAGCCGTCTCATCTAAGAGGTTTGCTTTTGCTGAGTGGCTTTGTTAGTTTGCAGGTCGAACACCATTACTTAGTCTTGCTATTGTTACAAGCAGACTAAACTGTATTCCCCTGCCAGGAAGATGACATTGAATTACTTGTTGAAGAACTGGGTCAATAATGAGCGTCAGCATCAACAGTGTGTCTTTGTGGTCTTTTTTTCAGTCTGAACCAGTCTGTCTGGATGTGTCTAAGTCCAACTTGAAAAATTTTCTAAATATTTTTCTCTACATGGTGCTATTTTTGAATGTAAAAATTTAAAACATTAAAAATGCTATGATGCAACATTGTTGTGGGTTTTGTTTGTCTGATTTGCCTCCTCTTGGCTGCATATTATGGGTCAGAGAGTCGTGTTCGGATGGCTCATTTTAACCGCCAGGCAGTATTGCTGCTCCCATTTTTGCAATACATGCTACGGTAGACATATTCTCATTCTTTTGCAAGGTGATTTAACATTTGACTAGAGGTCTCCTCCTCCTGCACAGATGACCTAGTTACCTTTTTATTCTTGAGAGAACACAGTTTTAAATCTCCAGGTTGCAATGATGCATTGACATAATATTCGGTTAGGGCATAAAAGTAAAATGCTGCGGTTATGGGCTCGTGTTTTATCAGCCCCTTTAAATGAAATGAAAGTGAATGTTTTCACTTCACTGTCCTTATCTGTTGTTCTCAGTGAAAAGCTTTTTTTAGCTCAGATCTCTCCTGTTTGTTGGCTTCATGCCAGCGCCGAAGCCCAAAGCACTTTCCATCTCGTGTCGCCTGTGTGCATAAATGTGGAGGATTTATTGTTAGCAGATAGTTTTTTCGCTAATAGACAAGAGCAAGGACGTTGTTCCATCTCGTCAGCTTTTTCTCCCCTTCACTGGCGCCTCAAAGAGTGAGTATTCTGCCTGACACCGCCGCTGGTCAAAGGAAGAGAAACACTGTCAACCTGCAGGCTGAGCCTTTGAAAGTTTGACTTATTTCTTTCTTGTTGAACAAAAGAACATGACTGTGACTTCTTGTGAAGGAGGGTTAAACATTTTTACAACATCTATTTTTAGGGTAAAAACTACAATTTACGTGATTTTGTGGGTTTAAAATTCCTCAGTACACTATGTACTGCTTTAAACCACATTGAGTTCTTACTAAAAGATAAAAATTTGGGACTTGAAATAAAAAAAAATGTGTATGTTTCCTCCAGCCTATGTCTTTGTAAGCAAATGTCCCCCATTAACGTTAACTTTATGCCACAGACTTCCAACTATTATTTTCAAACAATTTACTCAATATTTTCTTTTTAGAAAAATTGTTTGAACAATTCTTTTGATGACTGTAGAATCAGCAAGAAACAGCAGGGTTATGGCTATATAGCAGACCCCCATCCACAGTCACACACCCTAGAAGCATCCTGTTGGCCTCTGACCCGCTGGTTCTGCTTTAACACTGGTACCACACAGAAACTTTAACAAAGAGCCACGAATGTCTCTGTGGTGGCTGTCAAAGCTCAAGTGGACTGGCTGTGTTTTCTGCTCCGACACTGGGAATCTGACAGCACCGGCTCACGGCTGGTTAGCTCTGACTGCCAGCTGGGTGCTCCTGTTACACTGAGCAGTGGCCAGACTGTTGCACACTGAATCGCCACATCGTCATGCCAACAGTGTGCACTTATATTTAAATGGTATGTAAAAGAATTAGATAAATGTGTCATAAGAGGTTTTGAATTACAGTTTTCTTCACACATTTTTATTTAAATATGACAAGTGTTTGCGAACCCATTGATGTCTCCTGTAGTTACACTGGAGTTTTAGTGTCCTTTGGTGTTTTAAATGTGACTCAATTGTAATATGTCAAAGTGTTCAGTTTTCATTCAACCTGTGACTGGGCTGTAGGCCAAATAATTAAGTATAACCTGTCCACTAAAACCCAGGTCAGGCTGTGCCTTTCTTCCAGCCAGGCCTGGGGAGAAGGTTTTTGGGGAGCGATAAGGCAGACTGAGGCAGGCTGATGCGGCACGGGGAGAGTGGGGGGAGGAGTGGAAGCAATGTAAGATGGCAGCCACAGGGGACGGGTATCAGCCTCAATTATGATGGGCAGTGGAGCACTGCTCAGGAGCAGATGAGTAGAGAGGCAGCCCTGCCGGAAAAGTCAGTAGCTGATAGCTAATAATCCCCAAGATGAACCAGGACAAACTGGTCACAGATGGAGCCGTCCTGTGGACGGGTATGACGACAAATGGTGGCAGTGATGCGTAGAAATGTGTAGCAGCAAATGCAGCAAATAGAATGATGCAGAGAAGTCTGTGGCATAAAGTTAACGTCAATGGTGGTCGAATTTTATATACGACTGATAAACCAATAACTACTGCATATCAATTATTAGAAAAAAATTATAAGATATCTTATAATCCCTTTCACAAATTCGGATTGTAAAACGTAATGCTTAGAGTAGATTCTTTTGTCGGAAATGAACGATATTCAGGTCATAGCTAACAATGTGCCACCCAGGAAAGGCATAGGATGGAGAAGAGGTTTCATTAGAAACCCATAATTGACCTCATTTATAGGAATGTTTCCATCACTGAACAGTGGACGCATTGGGATGGACACGACTCCACGTCTCCATTACAAAAAGAAGGATACTTTCTCGTCTGCCTTTTACGGTCCTGATAAATCAAAAGTATCATGTACACATGTAAGAAATGCAACAAGTTTTTAGTCGGTATAAATTCCATCTCAAATCGCCAGCAGCTACACAACAAAAGATGTTTTCATTGATGTTTTTTTTCTCTCTTTTTTTGCTAGACATGAATCACAAAGATCTAGAGAGAAATTCAAGCATCAAACATCAATAGAGAAATACCGTTTGTGATAAAAGCTGTTTCATCACCTCTTCAAACAGTTGAACCCCTGATGAAGTGTAAAAGACAGTAAGACGAGATTTTTCAGAGGCAATAAAGACCAGATTGTTATTGTCGTTCATCCATGTAAGTGAATTCTTCTTCAAAGGTCACATTAGGGACTGTACAATTATTAATGGTGAAAGGGTTGACAGAAAACTGTGAGAGTTTAGTTTTTTTTTTCTCATGTTCAATTATATATTCATTTTTTTTAAAGCTGTAAAAAAATTAAGTAAGTACAAACGTCTTTGTCAGGGCAAATGATCTGACAGGTGCATTCTGTTGTTAGGTCTTTATTTTGTGTATTCCTAATTTGAAAAAGAGTAGTTTGGTCATTCCTCTGCGTCCCATCTATTTATTGATTCAGTGGGGCTGGGTTTAAAAATATAAGACAGCTGGATGGCTCTGAAACAAGATACACCCTTTCTCATGCACTTATTGTAATCTGTGATTTGAAATACAGTGCGCCCTTGTGTATTCGCACATCAACACTGGCGACTTCACCTCAATGCGGATTTTTGGTAGGCAGTCACGTGATACCGTACGCACATTCTATTGGCTGATGGCATCCGGAAGTGTGGTACGTTCCCTGAATCTCAGATTTTTGTGAGACACAAAAGTGCTTTAAGCAGTCAATAAGGGTGTCAGTCAGTCATTATCTTAACCCGCTTAATCCCCTGACGCGGGTCGCGGGGGAGCCGGTGCCTATCCCGGCAGTCTCAGGGCGTGAGGCGGGGGACACTCCGGGCATGACGCCAGTGTACCGCGGAGCCACACAGAGACAAACAACCACTCACATTCACTCCTACGGTCAATTTGGGACCGGCCAATCAACCTAAACCTAAACCAACCTTTTGGAGGTTGGAGGAAGCCGGAGAACCCAGAGAGAGCCCACGCAGACACGGGGAGAGCATGCAAACTCCGCAGAGAGCGGGTCTCGAACCCGGGTCCGCCGTGTTGTGAGGCGACAGCGCTACCCACTGCGACACCGTGCCGCCCCGATAAGAGTGTGAGAAAAGGTAATACAGATAGAAGGTGGTTTAATATCAGTATGGGGAGGGTTCATTAACGTTTAAAGTACTGTAAATAATAAAATAAGTAGTTTGCTGCCATCGCGGAATTCGTTACTCGCGTGTGGTTCCTGAAAACCATGAACCGTGAGTAACAAGGGATCACTGTATTTGAAATCACTCCCACCAGTCTTTTCACACATAACATTTTGGCTTTCTTTGAATTCCACTGAGAATTACATACCATCAACAGACTTTTTATTTTTGCATTCAGATTATAACTAGCAACTCAAATATTGGCCTGTGGTTGGGTAACAGCTTGCTTCACTTGAGTGCTGATATAAAAATAACAGTTTTCAACAAACACAATAAAGAATTATAACACCATTAGCACAAGAGAAGGTAAATCCCTATAATATATACCATAGACTGTATTTATTATAAGGAATTTGCTTGGTCAGAGGTAACAATAAAGTGTAAAGCCACATTACTAATGTGCAAACAAATAAACCATTAATAAACTCATACCAGCATGTGCAAGAAAGTGAAGATATGCAAATCATGCAACATGCAGGATGGGAAGAGTCTATAACCCGGGTGACTGAGTGAAGAAGCTTCTTCTCAACCTCTGAGTCTGCTTTGACGTAGTAGATACACCTTGGAAGAGGCAACTGTTAGGGTGACGTGGCTTCTTTATCATCCACTCTGTTTTGGATCTTCACCACCTGGTACAGATATCCTTCAAGAACAACAGTGCACTTACTTGATGAACTGATCCCATGGAACCTATTGTTTAAAAATGACAGGTCATCATGCTCCATTGGCTCCTGTTCAACCAATCAATAAACACTTATGTCACTCAAGGTTTGTCTAGTGCTATTCTGAAGCAGGACCTAAAGTTAAACACTTATGTCACTCAAGGTTTGTCTAAAGTTCTGAGTTCTAGGAGCTGAGTGATCACTCCTAGTTCATGCAGAACAGATTCAATTAAAAGGGTTCTAAAACTCTCCCTCTGTCCTCTCAACATTGGCAATAACGGCACTCTGTGCAACTAAATTACAATGCCATCTGAACTCCACTAAATATACACAGATCCAGCTGTGATTTGCCATTAGAGGACATGGAGTAGAACAAACTCAATCAGTCTGTCACACTCATCTGCTACCTACAGTATGTACAGCAGAGCCCAATGCAAACATTATGTTAATGGGAACTTCCTCTATGTGTGTTTGTGTGTCTTATCATCGTGGAGAACTGAGGCGCCTCATCAGAACACAGATGTGGCCTGATTAGGTGCGAGCGCTGCAATGACAGACCAGCATTAGTGTGATGTATGTGTTGTTAGCCAGCAAGCAGCTAATTCCAAATTTAACACCTGATTCACACAAAGTAGTCACACCTGAGTGCAAGCCAAGATTTACTACCCTTGTCAGACCACTGATGGCTTTTATAACTAATTTTTTGTACTCTCGATTCATTCTCTTTTGGAGTCACTGATAATGAATTATGATTATGGGTCAGGATTCAGCTTAAAAGCAAAATTATAGCCATTTGGAAACTGGGCTAGCATCAGATAGTCACTTCACTGGAGGAAACCCCCTCTCCTTGACTCGTGAGGTTTTTTGAAAGGCAGGCACTGCAAAAATAATTCATCTTCAATGAAGTGAGGCTGATTTTGCACATACAGTAGTTCTCTGCTTCCTGCATCAAAGCAAAAAATTTGCAGCAGTGACGTTTGGCACTGAACTATGTTTTGCACAGTTTCTGTCATATAATTAATTTGGATAGAACATCTGATAGAGTACTAATAGTCATCAAAAAGTCTCATTTCCAGGAGTTCATAATGACTGTATCAGCTCTAAACAAGCGTGTTCACCATGTTAGGAAGGCTTTAGTCTGCTGACAGGTGTGACTTTAAAGTGTGATTTTGAACAGGTGTGTGTGTCACCTTGTTCCATCTGGTATGTCTCCTAACCTGCTCTTTGTCCCATTTTACAACTCTGGCATTGAAACAGCCATGTTTTGATGTGTGCGACAACATATGTGTGTTATTGTTTGCGGTGTTGCTCGAGGTCTCTATAACCATGATGGTGTCAGCAGCCCCCAGTTCATCACTGCACAAGGATACCAGCCTCTGACATTGACCCCTGCCATCTCCCCCCTTTTTCAGATGTGTTTGCACTTGTAGGCAAACGCATATAGACCAGGGTTACACTGTGCGTCTGCTTCCTTTAACGGACCTGAGTGTGCTGCAGTGACCTTGTCACCGTTAATGCGTTTGAGATTAACAAAGGTGACCGGGATCAAGGATTGTGGTTGTTGACTGCAGAAGCATTACCAGAGTTTATGTGTGACGGTTTCCTGCTACAGTCTTCAGCCACATGAACTTTTAGTCAGTCCGTTTAATTAGCGTACTGTCCCACCAGATAGGTGGGGTCAGTGAAGGGGTCTGTGAACTCATTTAACAGGTTTGTGGGATACAGTGATCCTCGTTACTGGCGTTTAATGCGTTCCAGGAACAACCCACAAAAACAAAATTCCACAATATAGCGACAAACTATTTATTTTATTATTTACAGTAATTTAAACATTTATGAAACCTCCTTATACTTTTCCCACACTCTTATTGACTGTTTAATGCACTTTTGTGTCTCACGGAAGTGCGCTGTGTTCCGAGACTCACGGAATGCAGCGCACTTCCTGTTGCCGTCAGCCAATAGAATGCATGTACGGTATCACGTGACTACCTACTAAAAATCCATCGGTCTACAGGATTCCTCCAAAGGCATTTGAGAGAATGGAAAGTACTGTATTATTATTATTACTATTATTATTATTTATTCATTCATCTTCTTATCTGCTTCTTCCACTTTTGTGGGTCACCGGGGTTGCTAGTGCCTATCTCAGCAGACTTTTGGGCAAGAGGCGGGGGACATTCCGGCACGACATTATTATTATTATTATTATTATTATTATTATT